>NC_051171.1:125724781-125987281 GCF_013339725.1 Rhipicephalus microplus | reverse complement strand
GACGAGTCGGGTCGGTAGGGAAGAACGGTGTCGATCGGCGACCATGATTCTCGGCCATATAGTAAATAAAAAGGAGAAAATCCTCTCCTCGCCGGGGGGGGGGGGGGGGGGGGGGCGACAAAAAGTAGTTCTTTACACAGGCTCACAGCAAGCTCCGCTTGCCCCAGTATCCCCATTTTCCGATAAAGGAAGAGTTCCTGAATCTTTTACAGCAAAGCTGCTAAAGCTTTCCTTCAGGCCGTACGGCAACAACAGAAAACTATGATCGCCATAAAATAACAAGCGCTTTCTTCAACCACTTCTTCGTCTCGTACTTTGCTCGCAGAACACGTGTGCTCATATGCATGGCGTGGCATGCCACAACTCTGATCAGCTAAAGAGCGAGTACAGAGAGAGGGGGGAAATAAAGAAAGAGAGAGAGAAATAGAAAGAAAGAATTGGAAGGTGAGAGAACGAGTACAAATGTGAAGATGAAAAAATGAAATAAAACAAAGGAAATAAATATAGAAAGACAGGGAAAGAGAAAGAAACACAAATAAACGAAAGACACATGACAGAAATAGAAAAAAAAGGGGGGGAACAAGTATATATAGTCACGTATATGGTATAGTAGAGCTAGGCGTGGGAAAGGAAAGTGGGGTTTAGAAAAACAAGGGGCGAGAGGGTGATGCATAGCATAGCCTTGTATATATGGTGTAGTATAGCAAGGGGTGGCACAGGGAAGCGAGGGTATATGGAGGATGGCAACGCCACGAGCTCTGCGGTTTCCTCAAACATCGCACCACTCGGTTTTGTTTTCCCAGTTTTTTTTTTCCTGGCACCTTCACCGTTTGCGCGCGCACGCAATCATCTGTAGCTTGGTTAGCCATGTATGCAATCTTCCAAATGAACATAAGGTATCGTCCCTCAGAGCAAAAACAGAGAAAAAAAATGTCAGAGGAGAACACTCAATGAGCACGCTAATTTTTTCCCTAGTTCTTTATTCTCTCTTCACCCCGCCCCCACCCTAAAATACTTGAACAAACGATCAGGTACGATGAGAAGCTTCCACAAGCAGAATGAATGGCGTTTTGAGGTCGAAGCACCTCCGGGTATCGGCTTGCCGGCGTGTCATATTGTCATCCCACGGTCCGTCATAAGCGAATATGGATGACAAAAATTGGGCGATTCCCATTACACACCGAAGCGAACGTCCATATACGCATATCACGAGTTCAGGGCTCGTAATTGCTACTAGAATCCCTATACGTTTGGCTTAGCAGCGGTGTCAGAATCACCAACTAAATGATCCAAGACACCGAAGTTTCTCATATAAAACCAGATACACATACATGGGTCTCTATGGCAGAGTCATCTGTTTGAAAGACCACCACTTGAAACATACCTGCAAAGTGATGGTGCTATGAAAAGGGAAGCAATTAGTCCAACAACTGAAACACTCTTCCCTACATTCCATAGGAAACTGAAACTGGGCATGTAGAAAAGGAGGAGAAGCAGGACCATCTCATGTTAACTTGAATTCAAACGCAGATTTGTGATGACACTAGCGGAGCTTAAACGCCCTTCTCTACACGTGCTCGGTTTCAGGGTTGGCCCAATCAGTGACTCATCAAAGAGTCCCTCACAAGAAAAATGTTGCGAATTACCTCAATCACACACTTCTTCTATCTCTCATCGGCCATAAGAAGCGATTTTGCCCGTAGGAAACGCCGGCGCACATTGCGTGCCTCGCCCCTCCGCGGTTTATTTTTTGAGAACCGTAACACAATGACCGACGATTATAACTCACGGGGTACCTTATGCACTCGCCTATGAGGTAAAATTGGTCTTCTTTTCCTTCTCAAGCGATGTACTGATGCTCCGCCACCTAATAAGAGTGTCCTAAAATTAACCAGAGGAGACTGGTGCTGCGCTCGTTCACCGACCATGTTCCCATGATAGGTGGTACACGGATTTGTCAAGTCTTCGTGCTTGCGGGCCTCGGACGCACTACAGTGGCTTTGTTTATTGCGGTGCTCTGATTTTGTTTCGAATGAAAGAACGGAAGGTTATAAACTTGCAGACCTGATTTCCATTGGTGAGCCAAAAAGATTAACGTAGTAAAGTGCAACTGCTGAACATTTGCTGATTTTTGTTTTGTCACAAAGCAGCTCCAAGCCACGCGAATCCAAACAATGCCGAAACTACGAAGAGTGGACAAATCCGAGTACTACCCATAATTCCAGCGCTCGCTGAAGCGCCATGCGTTTCAGCTCCCATAGACAGGAGCGCCAGAGTTCCCTCTAGTGTAGTTACAGGAAAACTCTACGCGCCGCCTCCTTTCTAAAGCTTCTTGTTCTTGGTTTTGCACTGCATTCACGATCGGCTCCCATTTGTCGAAGCGACAATGTCATGTGATGACGGCATCACGTTTTGCGACGTCATAGTGACGTCATAAGGACATCACATATATTGTTGATTGGTGACGTCATGCAGTGACGTCGTCACACGATGACCATTTTTTAGGGGGGAAGCTCCTTAGTGTCGAACCCTGTCCACCGTTCCTCGATGACGTTGATGAAACTGAACAAGCGCGTTCCAGATCACACGTTATATTTCTGCCATCACGGCACAGCACATGCAAGGTACCAGCTATACATCATGACGATGGCGCTGATGACGATGAAGAAGACGATGATGATCACGGACAATCACTGGCTTGTGCAGCAGATGACGTCTCGATATGAACCACCTGGGCAACGTGCACGGACCTCGTATTTGCCAACTCAGGACCAGATCCCATAGCACAAAGTAGTAATAACGAAGGCAAAACGAAATTCGCCACTCTTCACAACATACCATTAATGACCAATAAACATAGTTTGGAACTGTGCAGCGCTCTGTCACCACTCTTATGCATGCATGAGTGGTCAATGTCGCATGTTATTTACGATAACACGAAACGATCCCACTGCTTCATCCACTCATCGTCATTCACTTCGTTATTATGCCTTGATTTTTCCATCACTCGTGTTGACACCTACGCCATGGCCAATTTTCGCATCTGATGAGCCATCTGAAGCTATCGCCTTGGATATAATGCGTCGCACTCCATCTTTCATCTTCCCCATCCCCCTCCCATGCGCAGGGTAGCAAACCGGCTGCCTATGGACCGGTTAACCTCCTTGCCGTTCTTTTCCTCTTATTTTCCTGTTCGGTGATCCTTGCTACTGAGGGAGCCTGTACAATGAGACGGCGCGCTTAAGGGCGTCGACAAACACGGCACGTCAACACGGGCGATGTCCCAGGAAGCCCACGCGAGAAGGGCGCCGCTTGACGCGCCACACACCGAGCGAGAGGAAGGCCGGGCTGTTGACACGGTTCGGCGTCGTCCGGATGCTGTCTGACGCGCCGGGCCGTTCGTCACGCAGTGCGTGTCTGTGGGTCCTCGCCCCTGGCCCTGTCGTCGCCAGCGTAACTGCTAACTGTGCCAAGGGCGCGTTGCTGACCCACCTTCGCCCGCCGCAGCTTGTTGGAAGAGAGCAACGCCTTGCAAGTTAGATCGCACCGTTCCGTCGGCCATGCTTCGTGCTTTTTTTTTTTTTGTTCCATGACATTTCTCTTTCGCCGATACTATACTAAAAAAAATGAGATTTTCAGTGGCCAACTTTTTTTTCGTCCCATTTTCTTTTCTTTACTCTCTTCGTCTCCCGAGTCATCGTCGTACAGCTGGGTTCTCTCAGACAATATGTGTGAACACAAGGCATGCATGCCTTCCCGCCTGCCTACAATACATACATACATACATACATACATACATACATACATACATACATACATACATACATACATACATACATACATACATACATACATACATACATACATACATACATACATACTACATACATACATACATACATACATACATACATACATACATACATACATACATACATACAAGGTGTAATTACGTGCAACGATATTCCAACACGTAATATGGAGTATTCTCACGGAAAGCCCTCGCACCGCAATCGCCGGAGCTCAGAAGTGGCAAAAAAAAAATGAAATAGTGGTATGATGTCATATGACGTCATCTTAAGTGATGTTATGATGACGCTGCAAATTGCAGTGACATATGTCTTCAGCATGACCTCACCGTGACGTCATCTGCGATCACATGACTTCTTGGACATACTTCTCAAGCGGCCACCTGACCCCGTGCCAAGATACGAATAGATAGACGGATGGGCGGATGCTATATGATGTGATGCCAAGTGATTCTAAGGCATACTGTGGAAGGTCACGTGTATATAGTATCAAAATGTAAATATTAAACATTGTTTATATAATGTGTGTATATATAGCAACGTGGTCACGTCTGTAAATGGCGGTAGCTAGAGTAAAATGGGAGTAGAGGAATTCGTACGGCAGATCCGTGGTCACATCGGTATCGTAATTTCTACAAAGGATTGACGGGTTACCCGATCGATGATCTCCGAGAAAGCTCTCTAACATTATTCACCTCGTGAATATGGCATGATTTATTTCTTTGTTGGACGGGTGGATTTTATGAGCGTGGCGGACGCTATCAAGGGCTTTAGACGCTAGCGGCTAAAGGGACGCATAGATGTTTGAATGAAAACGAATCAGCGCTTATGAACAACGCAAAGCCGAACTGCGTCGCAGACTTGTCACCCTGTGCCATGTTCGGAGGAAAGCCGCGTGGTGCCGCCTGCGTCGCTGGAATGACCGAATGGCGAGAGACGGACGCGCCTGTAGACGACACCACATTCGCTGACTACGATGAGCGGTCCAGTGGACATTCTCGAAGCCCACTGGCTGGAGCTACACACTATGGCGCCACCTCACTCGAAACTGAACAGAGCACAATCGAAAGGCCGGCGCCGTCTTCAGACGAACAAGTGCCCCGACCTATACACACACTTTTTAAAATATACCCTTACGAATATCAAGATGAGTGCCCCTGGTGCGGAGGGGTACCCACACACACATTACATACTGCTGTTCCTCACGTCCCGTTACGGCAAGCTCGACGTTCATGCAAGCGCACACGTTGCCACACTGGTCGTTGGAGGCGAGACTCTCAGATCAGGTTTTTGGAAGCCAATTGGCAACCCTGGACCAGGCACGGCGAGCCGCATTAGTCAGTGGAGCTCTGAACGAAGGGCCCCACTCACTTTAGTTACTGACCATAAACGTTCATTCCCTCTCTCTTTCTCGTCAAAACAAGAGAAAACTTTCCTCCCCTGTACACGGAAGAGAACTCGCTGTGCCACAGTTCGCGGCGTACGCGCACTTAATAAAATAATGAAACTTGAACAAGACAAAGAATGATGGCAGAACATAGATGATGCTCTCTCTATCTCTCTGACACGAAGTGAAGCATTCCAAGATCGACTGGATAAAAAGTGGATGTTTGGCGTTGAGGCATGTCAACGTCACGTACGTGGAAGCAGCAGAGTCCTGCAACGCGACCGTCTCATAAGTAGAAAATTCGGCAATTTGTTGGAGTCCGCTTCTCTCAAGACAGAACGACCCGTAGCTATGTCGTCGTTATCAGCCTAATGAGCTTAATCAACAAATACGTATGTAGTTGACCTTAATAAATTTTTTGTATAAAAGTTCGATATTAGTCGAAGTATTATGTAATAATTTTTTGCTTGCTTAAACAACGTTTACATTAATTTCAATTAATAAACCGTAGTGCTACTGTAGTTAGGCTTCACCTGGATAACTAGTTGCGCACGGTGAAGCAAACTAAGTGAATGAACTCGAAGAACAGACACAAAATACAGGTGATATATTTCTTGGTAAAGATGATCTGCTTAGAAAGGTAACTACAAACTGATTATTAGTAACCAGGCTATTAGAAAATTAATAGTTGCAATTAGAGAACGCGTGGACTTGCGAACTTGTAAACGGCATATATAATACCGAATATCTCTGGAAGAAACGAACATTTACGCTATTCGACTCTATCGATCTAAATTACCAAAATACGAAGAGACTTAAAGCAGCTTCGAACTGTTGGTGCCAAACCTGAAAAAAGTACGGTGCTGGGCAGCCTTCCTTGTTTATTTTTATTTCTCTTTCTTCCCTTGTCTTTCCTTCTTTTCGTTTTATCTTTCTTGTCTGTATATTTATCTTCCTTTGTCTCCCTGTGTAATTATTTCTCCTTCTCGCTCCTTCTATCTTACTTTCTTTTCTTTCTTTCCCTATCTCTCTGGTCATTTCTAACTTCCTCTTTCTTCCTATCTCTTTGTGTATATTTATCTCTTTCGCTTTCTCACTATGCGGTGCTTCTTTCTTTTATTGTCTCTCCTTCTATCTTTCTTTTTTCTGTTTCTATCTCTAACGATTTTTTTTCATTCCTTTCTTTCTGTTTCATTTTATGCAGCTATTAACTCTCTTACACCTCCTGCTTTCACTCCTACCCACCCTCGTATTTCTTTCTTACCCTTTCACTGTTTACAAACACGGCCTCTTGATGGCATCAGGTTTAGTTCAGCAATGAGCCTTAATAGCTTCGGTGGGCAACAAGAGCTTTATAAATTAGCCCAATGATTTTCTGCACTGTTCTTCCCTTATTTGACAAAAGATATGCAAGTAAATGTTATTTTGAGCTACACGAAAATTATAAGACATTCCCTTTAACTTTGCGCCCGTTCCTTTCATCTGAAAAACTACAGAGAGGCTTTCCTTACCCTTGAAAAAAAAATAAAACTTGAAAGCGTGCGTTCAGTTTCGACTTTGGGGATGATAATTGAGGTGACCGGAAGTTTTCTAGGGTACAACGCATGCTGATACTATTGAACTCTTAAAACCGCCTACACAAGGCTCGCTCCGCTATGCTCTGCTAGCGTGCCTGAACTCCGAGTGGTTACAACGCTTGCCGTCGGATCGCGAGTTCTCAGCACTTTCGTCATCACCAGCTCAACTGCGTCCACTGCAGGGCAAAAGCCTCGACCATGTTTTGCCAATTAACCCGGTCCCGGTTCCTGTACTTGCCGCGGCCAGGTTGTCCGTCTCCCCCTCGCGCGTATGCCTTCTCTTAGAATTCGGTCAGTTATCCCTTATTGAGCTGCGGTTATCCTGCTTACGCGCTACATACCTGGTTCATGTTTATGTCTTCTCGATTTCAACTATAATATCCTTAAGCCCAGTAAGTTACAGTGTCATTTCTGTTTCTATTACTCGATGTGTCGTCCTCAATCTAAGTTGAACATTCTTCGCAAGTCTTCAGGTTTCTGCTGCATAGGCAAGTACCGGTAGGATTCAGTTGTTATATGTATACCTTCCTCTTGAGAGTTAGTGGTAGATTACCATTCATACGACTGATTGTGGGCACGTAAGCGGGTTCAGAGCCACCTCACCATGAATTTTTATCTTTCTCTCTCTCTCTCTCTCTCTGTGTGTTCCCTCGCTCATCAGAGTTAACGCATCGCACGCGGAACAAATCGACGCGCGTGTTTGGGGAGCGAGCAGAAGATAAAGGCTGAGCATGATGATGACAGTTTTCTGGTAAGTGCACACGTTCCAAACAAAAGCTAAACAGCTCTACTATTAACACAAAAGAAATATGAAAGCAAGATAATACTGAAAGCTTCATTTGGTTCTTCCCAGCACTAGTCTGAGTTGTGTTCCTCTGATAAGAAGTATTTGTCATTCAGCTATTAGGACAGCTACTAGGAGGTCCCAATACAGTCTCTTGACTACGGGACTTTCTTCTGTACACTAAATGCCTGTAATTTTACCCAGATTTCAATAATGGAAAAAAAGTCTGATTCTGAAAACACCCATACCGTAAAGCGAGAGTACTTTTCAACGGAAGTATCCTTTATTGAACTCAATAACAAACAAAATCTATCACGCGTTTGTTTGATGTCCTGGCTTCTTTTTTAACGGGCTTCCTGCGACAACGGCGCGGCCATTGCCCCGACTTCTATGTCAAGTTCATCCAAAAAGAAGCCGCGATTCGCCGAACGTGAACAATGGAACGGTTATCAGCTGGCCGAATCACCATTGATACGCCACATGCGTCGGCTGTTAATCATAACCTTCAGCTTTAGCGCTTTCACGTGTTCCAGTAAAGAAAAAAGTACCGCTCCAACCCTAACATTTCGAAATATAGGCACCTCTTTCGAAAGCAGAACCGATAAACATCCAAATACTGCGACGTGATCCTCAGGGCCGTGCTGGAGAAACCCTATATCCAGCAGAACGTGATCGACTTCCTTTAATTCTACGCAGGTTCAGCGTCCAGCCACAAATCAAGCGCGTTTGCGAACCTTGAAACGGCGAGAAACTTAGTATAGACTTCCGCACTGGTCTATAATGGGGAGTCCATTGACCGATTCACTTACTCGCTGGCACATTCGTCTCCTCTACTCGTTCTCCATGGCGGGGCCCCACAAAAAGAACGTCGCCATCTCATAGTTCACGCCTTTGCTCGCACCTCCACGCAACAAATCACGCCCACTGTGACTGTCGTTAACTGCCGGTGGCAGAAAAGGGGTCGAACGGGAGTGGGGCCACGGGAGTATAGGTCAGCTTGATGAGACGCATAGTAAGAGGGGAAAGGGGGGGGGGAGTTTGAACGGCCCCGGCAAAGATAGGAAACTGGACACCGCGTTGAAACAGCGACGAAGGCGTGGGTGATTGAGTGACTCGACGCCGCTCTATACCGTATAAGAGCAAGTAGTACGCGAACAACGGACCAAACTTCGCGACGCTTTGTTGTGGACCCGAGTGGCACCTCTCTTTTCGCGTTCAAAGGGCGAGAGTGTCTGTGCGTACGCGCGTGCGCGTATAGATAGAAGAAACGCTGAACAATGAACCACGCAGTGTCACGACTGATAATAAAGACTCGTTTTAACGTATAGGCCCGCGGTTCTGCACCGGTGAAGTGTGAAGCAGAGAGGAGATGGAAGAGCAGTCGTTCTTCAGATCCGAAACGTCCCAAAGCGTCAGTTCTTAAGGTTTCTCTGGCGCGATTCCAGGCGCGTGCCTTGTATTCTCCGCCCCATTCTCAACTTACCCCCCCCCCCCCCCGCCACCTTCCATCTCCGGACTTGTCTTCACACCCAACTGTCCTTCCAAGTTCGCGTTCACTTTTTTTGTGTGTGTGTGGGCTTTTCTTTCGTACGTCACCCTCCCCCCACTTCTCTTCGCCGCGTCCGATTCGGCCAAACTAAACCTGCAGCAAAACTGTACATTATAGCATAGGACCAGAGGTGTCCCGCGTGGGGCGACAAAAACCCGCCCGCTGGGCGTCTTTCTCGCAAAGCTCACGTTTCTTGAATGAGAGACAGATTTTTCCCTTCTCGGCGGGAGAAACTCTCGCGGTGCCGCATTTCGTTTGCGACCTCCACATTGTGCGTCGCCGCCCAGGGCTTTTAGCGCGTAGTTTGTATACCCGTCAACGCGTGTGCAAAGGCGAACGAAGAAGCGGACGCCAACAGCAGCCGAGTCGGTTCGGTGCACTCGCAAAGGCAGGCACGTCCCCCCACCCACCTCCTAACAGTGAATTTGTACCTGCGGCTGACACAGCGGGCCCAGTGTTGCTTTCGCACAATCGGGGGTGTCGTTTTGATGCGCGCTGCGCACCGGGAGGGATGCGGGTAATGGAGGAACCGTGGGGCGCCTTCGACGGGTAAGGGAGCACAGAAATGCAAACGTCTTTAAGGCTGCCGTTTACGCTAAACGGTGCGAGTCCTGTTGCCTGCGACGACCTTGAAGCCGGAGCATCGGACGTTGAACTCGCGATGTCCGCGTCAAACAGACGAGCACGTCTCGAAGAATGGCATCTCACTATGCTTATCCTGCGATTCTCTGTCTCGCCGTTTCTCTCTATTCGCGTTCGTTCGAGCGCAAGGACACCCCACGGCCGTCAGCTGCGACTTAACACCGTACGACAGATCTCGTTCGGCTTACCGGAGGAGGAGCACCTGGGAACTTCTCGCTACATGTAAACGCGAAAAGGCGCGACCTATAACCCAATGGGCAGTCACTAATGCGCTCCAACAGTTCTGCGAACTTAACAACGATTTTATTCGTACGTCTAAATAGACTATATAATCATCTTCTTATATTAACCCTAGACATCATTTAAATGGGTCTAACTTGTTTTACAGATGTTTGAAATGACCCGCTTTGGTATAGCCTTATTGCTAAGGCGTTACGCCGCTGAGCTCGAAGTAGCAGGTTCGATTCCTTCGCATGGCGACCACGTTCCAGTGGAGGCGAAATGCAAAAACACACCTTTACCTATAATTTAGGTGCTCGTGGAAGAACAACAAGCGGTAAATATCAACCCGGCGTCCATACTACAGACTGCCCCATTAGCACGTCGTGACTACGGCACGCAAAACGCAATGACAACTTAACATCCTTCATCTTTTTTTTTGTTTACGCTATATAGAAGCAAGCATATGAGAAACACAAATTGAATTTACGCACCCTTTTCATGCTAGATATACGAAAACACTGCATCAAAAATTCGAGTGTGATTTCAATAAACTCCACATGCTTATCCTCCAGTTATCATTAAATTCATGCCTCTCTCTCTCTATTGATGAAGATAGAAAATGTGAGGACAAGAAAGTCTGCACGTTTTATTGGTTTAACGCAGAATACTCTAAAATAATTTCCAAGCAATCTAAATCTGTAACAGGCTGAAAAACATTGCAGTGGTGCATCAAGACATGGGTTAATGGGACTTTTTCGTGCGTCTCAAAAGCCGCACGTTACACCACTGGAAAATCGCTTGAAGATATCCCATTGGTTGGGGCTGGATAAGCGCAGCTAAGTGGTAGACATAATTGTGAGATAAATTAAGCTGTGTCTATTGAAACACAGCCGGAATATTCTACCTATAGACTTTATTGCAATATGGTAATTTCTTTTTAACCGTACGAGTATTTTCAGATTCGCAGCAAGGCTGATACTGGAGGTCAGTCGAGTGCCAGCAGAAACATACCAGAAGGAAGCTATTGGAGTAATTTTTTTCTATCATTCTGCGATTTGGAGTCGATTCTATCAGCGATGGCCCAAACTATTTCCTTAACGTATTCGCCAACACCCGTTTAGATTAGGAGAGGCACTAAGTATCCAGTGCACGAGACGTATGACAAATGTGTGCACCCGCTGCCCTCTATACCACCATCATTAACAAGAACGCCATGTCTGGAAGGAAAGGCGCCCCTCACCGTTAACTTCTAATTAGTCATGGCTCCTACCACGCCTATACACGGAAAATCCAATTCTCTCACACAAGGTCGCCATCCAGTTGCACATAGCCTTATGTTCTCACAGTCCAGCTGTTATGGTCAAGGTTTACCGAGTGCCTTAGAAAATTATCGTCATCATGCACTCACCAATGTACTGAGCTTAATAAGAGAAGCTGGAACGTGCGGGCCCTAATCAGTGGTTGTGGCCCGTTTGTTCCCTTGTTAATATTTAGTGGACCTGTGGGGTGAGTATGGTGGTATTCGCATAGTTTCTGTGGCAATTTACTGCGAATAAGTAATAAAGTGGGAGTAAATAATCAATCATTTGGCCATAATTATGAGAAATTTCAACTTCAGGTATCCTTATCAGGCGTGTTTTACGCTTCACAGACTGTTGTGTTCGGACGGTGGCTCGGATTTATTTATTTTATTCTGTTGTGATTGCAAGATGTGGTGTTGCCGATGAGTGAGAAATCTTGATGAAAGCAACTAATAATAATAATAATAATAATAATAATAATAATAATAATAATAATAATAATAATAATAATAATAATAATAATAATAATAATAATAATAATAACCACGCCTCATGCCGCAGTCGAGCACAAGAATTCTACGTGGGAGTGAAGTATACTAAGACAGAGTGAAATCACCGTTTGAAGAATGCTTATGAAAAAAACCGTCCAATCGTCATGTTGGAGCGATGTCAACTGCGTTTGCGGTATTGGCTATCAGTTCAATAACAACATGATAAACATTGACTGCGCCACCTATACATAAAGCATTGTTTCTATACGCCCATGATCACTGCTTATCACACCATGAAACAGTAGAATGCACTTAATTGCGACGGAACTGACATCGCTATAAAGCAATGTTGACGTCACGTCGGAACACGAAGTATACCCTTTACACGCCAATGTAGTCGACGTGCCTGGCAACCCCACAACACGCGCAGGACTCAATGAACACAAAGAAGTCGATGCGCCTCGTAACGATCGACTCGGCAACAAATCCGGCACAAGTTGCCTGATGGCTCTCGCCTGATGGTTCTCATGAAGTCCGTTCCCACAATAGGTAGCACCAGCCTATTTTTTTTTTTAAATTTAAACGTATGCGCACACGTGAAATATGCAACCCACATGCCCGTATGAAACATAGGCACTTGAACTTTCCGCAAACCTCAGTGTACTGAAGCCCTGTACATCACATTCAGGAATGGAACACCGTATAGTGGCTGGTCCCAGGCATGCAGCGGCGAGCGATCACAGCCACTATACATCTAGCGACGATGCGCCGTTATTCGCCACATACACTCTCGCGATACCCTTCGATACGAACACCAAACGCATCTCCGTCTAGGGTGCGGGGGTAGAAAAAGTCAAGAGGGGACGAAACTGCTTGCACTGTAAGCACCACGCATTGTGCCCTTCGCGCATGCATGCGACGCGTATGTATACGAGTCCTTCGTTTCGTGGACGGTCAAGCGTGGTCAATGTTTGCGCTCCTGAAAAGGAAATCAGTGACCCGGGCTCCGACTGCACGCGCCCAGAACCTTTCATATACCTTTGTGACGAGGGTGCCGACGACAATGCGGCGCGAGGACGCACAAGGACCGCACCCAAAGAGCGCCGGGAGCTGTTCGAAGGAGGAGAAGCAAGAATTAACGGACGCTGACCGCTGCAGCGGTCCGGTATAGAGAAGTTGTGTGCGTGCGTGTGTCTCTGGCACTATATACGGTGGACATTGCTCGGTGACCCCTAAACGGGGACACCCGCTTCTGACTGGATTTTCTTGCAGGTGGAGGTCGGGTGCTAGCCAGGGGCTGTCCCGTACGAGGTTATACCGTAAATGTACAGTGTACAATATGCAGGGCTGGTCAAGACAAATGCTCATCAAAAAAAAAAAAAAAAGAAAGAGTGTGGTTACACGAGAGAAAAAAGACCACAGGACAGAGCGCTGACCAGTAATCTTTCGTGTCGTAACCACGCTGTTTTTTTTTACCACGAATCCATGCAAACAGCTTCAAGTTTTTACCCTCTTGAATGCAAACGTTAGTTTGTTATTCCACTAATGGTGCAGTCTGTCTAAAGACGTGGTGCAAAGTGGTGCATAGTACGGCGCATTCGGCATGTGGCTACAGGGTAAAACACACTTATATTTTTTTAAGTTCTAGAGAACTTTTACCGAACGTATTGCAAGCGATAACGGAAATGCGGTTCTAGTATAATTACTCTCGCAAGAGAGGATTTGATTTCTAGGGCGCACCTCATGATGGTGAACACAGAATTTCCTATAGTGCGAATACATGATAATGATGACGTCCGTTTGTAAAACTATGCACGAAACTGTCTACAAACCATCGCGCAGGAATATTACCTGTTCTGTTGCGTGGCGGCGAAGCTGGTGTCTTTTCAACTCGTTTTCAATACACAGAAAGGGCAACACTTTTGCGCGCATCAAGATAACTTGGTGCAAGGATACCCAGATGAGACGGGGACCTTCGCACCGTTCCTGTCAACGCATATATCGCATCGAGGTAGTACTTCTACAGGCAACTTCACTGTCGCTCGCGGTACGTCCCTCGTGTAACACGGCGAAAATCACGGCACCTCGCGTTCGGTGGATTTAGACGCCGTTTATTCGAGAGCGGGGGAGGAGTTCGGACGACGGCAAGGTCAGCGGGGGGTCAGGAGTGCGTCCCGCTATGAGGAGGGGGGGGGGGAATGTGGGGTCGCACGGGCACTGAGCCACCGGGTGAAGGGTGGCTCAAGAGGAAGGGGGGGGGGGGGGGCGCTGACACCGGGGTTCCGCGTTGAAACGGACGGCGTTCGAACCCCCTGAAAGTTCACTCACCTTCTCACTTCAATTCCTCGCGGGCATCCGAGATGTACAGAAAAGGAGGGAAGCGAGCAGGGAATCGGGAAATAAATAAATAAAGGGAGTGACTCAAGGTTGGCGACCTCTGACCCTGACTGCGTGATAGGAACGTCGGCCACTCCCCTATTGCGCTTCGCCTTGTATACTTTCCTTTATATTTTCTTGTACGTTCGATTATCTTTCACGTTTCTTGAATGCGAGCTCGCGCCCTTGCTTATCCTCGGCGGCTCTCAGCGGGGGTTCATAACAAATCGCCACGATTCGCGCGGCAACTCTGTGCGGGGGGACGGGTGGAAACTGCCGTGCACACAACAATACGCGCATTCGTGTTTTTCGCGGGAGGACTTGAGGTCTAAATTGTGTTTGTACATTTCCTACCGGCCACCAAGATTTCTCGGCGTGCGTTTCCTTGCACCGAACGGGGAACCGCAAGAAACGTCGAAAATTTATTATGTTCACGCCCCCCCCCCCCCCCAGAAGATATGTATTTCCAGGCTGGCTCAGGAAGGGTACGAACGGGTTAACACTATTTTTGGGCGGGATCACGGCTAAAAAGTGGCGTGTTCGGTTTCAGCCCTGGTTTGTACAGAAGAAAGGAAGACCCGATCGCGGTTGCAAGAGGATTAGCGAAAGGGGTATGATTGCGTTTTCTTGTGCGTGATTTAATGCGTCCTGGCATCGGCCGCACCTATAGATGCCGCCTGGCTCTGTGTGCTGTGTAGCGCCGCCATGTAGTTTTCGGATTACAGCTTGTATGGAAGAACAGCGTGGCGTTATTCTGTTTGCCGTGCTCCAACGGGGGTGCAGCGTCCGGCAGGCAGCAAAGGGTTGAAGCTCTTTCGAACAATCCCTCGAGGACGTCGAACTTTTCCGACTGCACCCGCGTAATGGGGACGAAATGTGCGTAAAAGTGTGGGATTACTTGCGCTTTCTGTCCGAGTGAAACGTAGATGTTGAACACCGTGCACCTGCTGCAGATGCGATTTGTATTTTAAAGCGCAGCGTAAATCTTCACAACCCCCCGAACACATCTGTTGCCCCGCCGCGGTGGTCTAGTGGCTAAGGTACTCGGCTGCTGACCCGCAGGTCGCGGGTTCAAATCCCGGCTGCGGCGGCTGCATTTCCGATGGAGGCGGAAATGTTGTAGGCCCGTGTGCTCAGATTTGGGTGCACGTTAAAGAACCCCAGGTGGTCAAAATTTCCGGAGCCCTCCACTTCGGCGTCTCTCATAATCATATGGTGGTTTTGGGACGTTAAACCCCACAAATCAATCAATCAATCAATCGAACACATCTGTTTTAATTTCGCAAGTAAACTCCTTTATTCCTCTATACCGCTCCTTTATTGAAGCAAACCAATCTATCACTTATCTTATGTAGAGAATGTTTTCAAGCTGGTTGATTTCTTGCACTGATGCTCCTGCAATCGCCACTCGGCGAACTGATGTTTTTCAGAATCGCACGCTTATCTCCTCGTAGTGATACCGAGCCTTACGTTCACTTGAGAAGGAAGCTATGCTTTTTTTTCTTTTTTTTTTTCATTGTAACTGCTTCACAACCTAGGTTAAATCAGCGATAACAATATATGTCGTTTTACGTCCCAAAACCGCGATATGATTATGAAAGACGCCGTAGTGGAGAGCTCCGAAAATTGCGGCCATCCGGTGCTCTTATGGGTGCACTGACATCGCACATTATAAACGGGCCGCCTCCACCGAAATGTGACCGCCAAGGCCGGAATCGAACCCGTGACCTGTGGGCCAGCAGCCGAGAACCACAAATATTGCTCCACCGCGGCGGACATTTGTTAGGTCAGTGATGCATGACTACACACGTGACGGGCATCCTGCCAAATTGTAACACGGTTTCGGTGGCATATCGAGATGCCCCACGTCGATCAAAAAGCGGGAGGTCGGCGGTTCGATTAACAGTAGCGGTGGCTGCATTCCTTGGCTATTGAGTGCGATAACGCTTGCCTACTGTGCTTTGAGTGCATTAGAAGAAAAACCAGCTGGTTCAAATTAGCGTGGAGACACCTAACCTATACCAGTTACACCAGAACGTTAACGAACTGAAATTTTCGCTCCATCTGCCTCTTTTCACCCAGTTCACTATACGCATAGGTCGGCAAAACTTGTAGAGCTGGCTCATATACTCACTCGTGAAATATATTTTTAGCTTTGGCCTCACTCGGGCTCTGACTATCGAAAATTTTCTTCAGCTGGACTCACTCGATCGGACTCACACACGCGAACATTTTCTTGATCCTGACTCAGACTCAGACTCACGGCTCGATCTGAGTCTGAGTCCTATTGAGTCGACTGACGAGTCCGCTAGTCTAAAATTAGCTTCTTTTAATGGTGTAACTGCTCCTTAACAACATATATCTCATGGAATCGGTGCTTTTCTTGGCGGCGTTTAACACGGCATCTTTGAAAACGAATTCTGCGTGCTTGCAAAACCAGTGAGGCCATTTCTTTTAGAAGCGATGACAGCATAAGGTATATTTATCAAGAACTTCCCTGGAAGAGTTGATCAGGGGGGAGGGGGAGGTCAAGGAACATAATTCACGCTTCTAGTCAATAAATATTGAAAGTGTGTAGAACGACCTTGGGTTGTAATACCTGTGAGTAGGCGTGAGTATAAACGTGAATCCAGGTAAAACTAATAGTAATGTTGAAGATGACTAGATACACAAGCATGGGTCAGAAAAAGAAAATAGAACTCAATCAAACTCACTCAAGAAATATATATTGCACTTTGGACTCACATGGACTCCGACTCACCAAAATATTCTTGAGGCAAATTCACTATAGGACTCACACCCACAATTTTTTTGAGGCTACTTCAATCAATCTGAACGAGGAGTCGCATTCGGCTGCACAAGGTTAGGCTGACCGTGTGCCGGCTAACGCGTCATTTGCTGGGCGATCCGAGCCTCTCTGCACGTACAACGAGATATGCAAACACCATTATCTCTCAAGAAGAGTGCTGCCCCAACCACACTCATCGTTGTGCAGGTCCCGAGTTGTTACTCTCAGGCTGCTCCAAACAAAAACCTACCCGAGCACTGGGGCACTGCACACAATATACCCCGAACGATTCTCAAGCCCCGATTGCCCCTTGTGTGGCGGTTAAGCGGACTTCGAGCATGTCCTGTGGGGATGTGCCTTTGCCGGTCGCCCTTTCCAAGAAAAGGAAATGAACATGTTAAGGCCCAGGACCTCACCTCTCAAATCCGTACAGAGAGCCCGCGTGAGGGCGGTCAGGTTTAAACGCTAATGTAAATCACATTAGCGTTTCAATATATTCTATAAACCGTTTTTCATTAGTTGTTCCCATCGATGCTTTGTGGATGTCATTACCTGAGCGAATTTCTCTCATATATTTTGTTTATCCTCGCAGAGATGTGATTTGCATGTAGCAACATATATATGTTTATTTTACACTGAGTGTTGTGTTATTTTGGTGGGTTTTGGGTTTACAGGGGGCAGGTGCTTTGTCAGGCTTATATGCCTTTTCGCCAGCCCCCTAGGCAAAAAGGCAATTTGTAACCCCCTTCTTTTATTGTACCACTTTTCCTTTTGCCTAAAATAAACTTCAACTTCAACCTGAGCGTCCCCGAGTGGCCCTAGCCAGGTGACGCTGAGTTAACTCGCGTCTATTGTGGACCCAATAAAGCTATTTCACTCACTCACTCGGACTCAGACTCATGAAAATATTACTCACTCAGACTCAGACTCACAGCTCGACCTGAGTCTAAGTGAGTCCAAGTAAGTTGACTCATGAGTAAGTTCGCTGACCTATGAATTCGCGCAAATAAAAGTGGAAAGGAAAAGCTTCAGAAACTATCGAAACGGGACCTTTGATGACTGGTGTGACTGATGACTCCTCGCAGTTCAATGCACAAAGATCACGACTGCTGAATCAGCATCAACAAGATCCATATGCCTGTGATTAAGGCTTGCTTGCTTTTTTTACAGTGATTAATTAACTGATTCACTGATATCAGCAACTAAAGGCTGTCGAGATTCGCGTGTCTCGTTTGCTCTTCCATGCGATATCCCAAAAGGGAGACAATAGAACAAGCGCATTTCAAGGGTCTCTGATTTCAATGGTATTTTGAAATTCGGTTCTTCAGAACTGCAACATACAACTCTGGACAGGAGAAAAAGAGAAGAGAATATTTATTTAAAAAAAAGTTACACGGTATTTTATGGATCAACCTAAAACGACTAGAAGGGTGTTCTACTTTTTTCTTTCGTTCTTCTTTCTTCTCAATCGATTGAAATACACCTACCCCTTCGTTCTCATCTGCCTCCCCCACCCCACCCAGAAACCTTTCTGCACTTCACATGGTTTCGCAGTGATAACGTCACGATGACGACATCGCATAAGGGCACGTTATGTGGCACCGCAATAAAGTCATATTGACGTCACAAATATTGGTAATACGTAACGTAATACTGACGACATCAAGCCATGATCTCTGATCTCGTAACTTTTCGCATCCTTTGTGTCGAAGACGACGAGCGTGGCACTTCGCGCTTGCTGAGGGCTTTCTGTCTAATGGCGAGAAGTTCCATTTATCTGGATAGCACCCATCCTTTCAGAGTGATAGTTGAAAACATCGCCGCATTGCTATAGCGAGTATACTTTCCTAGAGAATCCCATACATAGCGCGGAACAGTTGCTGAGGCCGAGTGGATGAACTCGGCTGATATGCGAAAACGCGGGGCAACATAGGCACACGCGGATGTTGCCATGGCGAGGTTATGCGGAGGCCAGTGGCTGGGGACCGGAGAAGAAGAGGAAAAATCGAGAGTGGGCGGAGGCGCGACGTGCGTTATTCAGGCTCGTCCGCCTTCCCCGCGACGTTTCTGAGAATCCGTGCCGTGAAAGTTGCGCCGGACGTCTAAACCACACGCACTCTTCGAGGTCTCGCCTCTCGCGCAATGGGCTAGACAGGCGCAGAGAAGGCGTTCCTGTTTTACGTATAGAAACAAGGTTGAAGAATAAAAAAACAGATAAACATGAACAGATCCAGCATCAATGTGTTTTCACTCACGGGACTGTGGAAAATGTTTGCATCTGTGTCGCTCTGTTTTTTTTTTTTTTCATTTTGTTGGGCTCTGTTGTGGACTTTTCCTGTATACACCACGTACATACTGGAGCATTTGATTTTTTTTTTTTGCTTGCCCGTACATTGTGGGAAGGGCGGCTGCAATATTTAAAAAGAAACCATCACCTAAAGAAATTTCGAGAGGAAGAAAAAATATATGAGTTAAATGACGCATGGTTTCATTACCTGTGGCAGCCAAACCCACCTCAATTGGAAGCTCTGTAGCGGTGAGCAGGGAGCAGGAGTACAACTGCTTTTTAAAGCGTGGCACTAGCGTTATCTCTCGAGCAGCTGTTGCGCATGCTTGTTATGCCCATTGCCATCTTTTGTTAGGGTTTCGAGTGTATGGTCGAATGTCTTTGTTCCCTCCTTGTGTTTAAGCGCTGCGGAGGTGAAACTACCCACAGGTTGAGCTTGACTGAAGTCGGCGGAGTTGTTCGTATATGTGCAAGCGTACAAGATAATGCTTTCGCGGAAGGCTCGTATATAATGCGATGTGTGTTCCAAGAACAGTTGTGCCTTCTTTAAAGGAGGAGCTTGCTTCGACTGTTCACCGAACCCCCTCCCCTTTTGCGAGCAGTGAACTTTTTGTTCACACGACTGGCGTTCCATGGACATGGTGCTAACTAGCGCTGTATGTAACGGTAAAGTTCGAGCACATAGCAAGCCGCGGTTGTCATATTCAGGGCATACCGTTTACTACCCATCCCGTCGCTCTCTTCACCCGGATGTCGTTACAGCGCCTCGTTAGGTAGTTACCAACCTCTTAACTTTTTTTTCAGCAGAGAGACAGAGAGAGGGGGCAAGGGGATAAATGAGATGAAGGCGAGGAGTTTAACGAGAATAGAATCTTCTGGTTTGCTACACAACACTATAGGGTGAAGAAAAAGGAGGAAAAACAAAGTAGGGCATGTAAAAAAAAACTGACGAAGAACTTGTGAATTATGATATTTATATAATAAACCACTGCCTTGCAAAAACTCTAATAATACCTTAACCAACTCTTTCACTCACCCTCTCTCCCTTTTAGACTAAATGGGTCTTTTTCAGGTATGCATCAGGCATGCGCCAGACATGCGTCATGATTTTTGGTGGCCAAAACGTGACGACATGTGTGGACTAAGCGACATCTGGTGCTTGATACAACAAAACCCTTGAACAACGCCAAGTCTTTCTAGGGCGGCTTTCTGTTCTCCCATAGTAGAGTACCAAGTACTCTGAATCGTCAAACAGTTTTTCTAAACACAGTTACTATTCTGTGGTGTAACTTCAAGATCGTACTTTATTGGGACGGCTCACTGCTCTCCCATAGTTGAGTACGAAATACCCAAAATAGTTAAACACATTTTTTCTAAACACACGATTATACAAATGTATGCCCCAAAGAGAGGCGCGAACGCATGCCTCCGAGATTACCTACCAGCTGGCGGCGGACAATTTCCGAGTGCAAGGGCCACCAGTTTTGATTTCGGCGATTTCCACTTGACGTGCTTTGGACTAGGAAAACGGCCCATTGTCGGGAAGCAATTCCCAGAGCACGAGCAATGAGACAATGCAGGCAGTGTGTTCAATGCAGCACTTTGCACATCCACCTCTTTCAGTATTTACGGCGCTGTTGCGCTAGAGGAGGTGGTATTTGATAACCGCAAAAACACAAGTTTAACCTCAACAATGAGTGAATAATTTCATGATTGATATGTGGGGTTTAACGTCCCAAAACCACCATATGCTTATGAGAGACGTCATAGCGGAGGGCTTCGGAAATTTCGACCACCTGGGGTTCTTTAACGTGCACCCAAACCTGAGCACACGGGCCTACAGCATTTTCGCCTCCATCGAAAATGCAGCCACCGCAATCGGGATTCGATCCCGCTACCTACGAGTCAGCAGCCGAGTACCTTAGCCACTAGACCAACGCGGTGTGGCCAATGAGCGAATACAACAACAAAATGTACTGACGGGTGATGCAGCTACAGGCGAATACAAAGATCAGTGTTGTACGAGGTTGGGTGGAGCATCGGCAGATTACAAGTTAGTCATAGGTAACTGATCCCCATATAAGCGCGACGAAGGTTACGTTTATGTTGCCTGGTAATCACGGAATAACTGAATGGTACAAGGTTATGGCAATAACACGTAATTTCGTCTTCATTTCTATGCGCAGAGCAACAAAGGCAATCCTCTGTTGCCTATTCCCACAGTGAATGTCAGTCTGTCACACTATCTACTCAGTTGTGTCATCGCGAGGAACATATGGAGGTCGTAATGGAAAACGGGGAAGCAAAGGGCGACGCTCTTGCGGAACATCCGTTCCACGAGAGAGAAAAAAAAATGCGTCTACCCATTTCACACACAAAAAAAAGTCGATGCCTACAGCTATGGCGGTCCTAGAGTGTGACGGCAGACGGTGGTTCTTGCGAGAATGAGCAAAAGAACACTTTACTGACGCCCTCGTTCTCGTATCCCATAGAAAATAAACAACAAACCAAAAAAATGTAACGTCATCCGCAATAGCAGCAGTCGTTTTCGCTTCTCAGCTCCCCCCCTGTTTACGTCTCGTGAGCAGCTCACACGAGCAAACAAACACGAAACCCTATAAACGGGCCAGCCGATAAACCTAATATTGCCGCAACAACAAGAGATCGCCCATGCGCGCGACACAAAAGTGACGTTCGCTTGTTTGTCCCGCCTACGCACTGTTTGTTTGCGACGCGCCGAGCGGAAACGCGCTGACAAACCCCTTTTAACAAATAAGGGGTCCGCCGCACGCGAATTGCGGAACACTTCCTCCCACTCCATTCAACTTCCTCCACTTCCTTATCTTTCTATTGCGTCCGCACTTCTACCAACATTCGCACAGCTAGAGCAATGAAAGAGAAGGAAGACCCCACTCAGCGCGAGTTCAACACGGGTGGCGCTGGGAACAACGCGGCAGAGCGGAAGGTCGGTGACAAGTGAGAACGGTGCGTCCAGCAGCGTCGATTGCATCCGCTTCCGATAAGTTACCTCACAGAGTTTGTGCGTGTACACAGACGTTACAGTGCAACACTAGCCCCCTTCAGCAACAGCCTGCCCCCACTGGCCCCTACGCCTTTCCCTCGCATCTTTCGGCTAGGAAACTCCCTTGACTTCCCTTTCACAAATCCCTTCCTTCGGCTCGAGCTTTCTTGCCAAGCATCTTTGGGTGGACAACGTCAACCTCTGAGGAAGAAGAGAAAAAAAAAAGGGGGGGGGGAGTGTGAGAGGGTCTGTAAGCTCGCGCTTGACCCCGCGGCTGATGACCCTTGGCGGATGTTTGTCGGAACCCTTTATTCTCTCTTTTGTGGCCACATTGGGCGAAAGGGCCTTAAGAGTTGCCGACGGTCCTTTTAAGGAGAGCTTCACTCCACCACCCCCCCCCCCCCCCTGTAGCATAGAGTGACGAAGAAGAAAGAAACCTTGGGAGCGTAAACTCCCGTTCCCTCGGAGAAGTCTGTAGTCTCGGAAGCAAGGCGAATTGTAGATGCCTCACACACGAATGCAGCGCACCGATTCCGCACCCTCTTTAGCGTGTATGTGTCGAACGAGTCCGCTACAGAAACTTTCGACCGTTTCCGCCCGCTCTCTAGGTGACCGCTGAAGCCTCGGCTTTTGTGACCGCCCTACGGGTAGCGCCTTGTCTTTTGCCCCGAATGCTAGGCGCAGGATTTGACCGCTCGAGCGAAAAGAAAAACGCATGACGTGAAAGGCCTCTCGTACGTACGTTTCTTGCGCGAATTTGTTCCGGTTGTCATCTTTTACTTGCGACGCGTCGACTTGGCGGAACCCATCAAGGTGACGAGGAAAACGTCCCGTTCTTTTTCTATAGGTCTATTTTGCGTTTTGTGTCTCACTCTTGATTCCTGGTCACTTTCTGGATTAACAGATTTCTGTTGCTCGCGCTGAAGCGTCTGTTCAAGTGCAACCACGAAGTGTGATAAGTTTCAGGAGGGGTCTTTCGTATTTGACAAGTTTCGTCAGGCTTCGTGAACCAAACGTGGTAAAGAGATGTTAGCTGGGGCCCACCCTTTCGAGACTTGTACGGCCATGTCAGAAAAACGTGAGCACGTGAAGGGGAAGTTTTACTGGTCGATCGCATAGCTTGTTGACGACACGTTCTGGCTACCTTAATTGGAAATTATACCAAAATATCGGTGCCCAACTAACGTGTAAATGTCGACCGATCGCCTTCCACTCGGGCGCGCTTGGGTAAGCTCTGGCGCGTGGGGCAGCGTATGACAAATGATGTACACCCATGTATTCAAGAACCATTTCGCCAAGGCTGCTTGGCGGGTATTCGGCATCACGAAGGCAAATGTAAACATATTAAAGTACACTGTTCGTTGAATGCATTCCCAAGAGGACGTCGCAGCTGAAGGCGACCAAGGAACTCCTAAAATTTCTAAAAAAACCTAATTTGCATAAGCGACTGTGCGACAGCAATGTCTCATACCACGCGAGCGTGATGGACATGTAAATGACTACATATTTGTGTGCGTGGTGTGTGTGTGTGTGTGTGTGTGTGTGTGTGTGTGTGCGTGCGTGCGTGTGTGTGCGTGTGTGCGTGCGTGTGTGTGCGTGCGTGTGTGTGCGTGCGCGTGTGTGTGTGCGTGTGTGCGTGCGTGCGTGCGTGGGTGTGTGTGTGTGTCTGTGTGTGTGCGCGTGCGTGTGTATGTGTGTGTGTGTGCGTGTGTGTGTGTGCGTGTGTGTGTGTGCGAGCGTGTGTATGTGTGTGTGTGTGTGCGTGTGTGCGTGCGTGTGTGTGCGCGTGTGTGTGTGCGTGTGTGTGTGTGTGTGTGCGTGCGTGCGTGCGTGCATGCGTGCGCGTGTGTTATGCGTCATCTGTCTCTCTTTCCATTCTCTTCTCTACCTCTCCCAATATTCCCCTTTCCGTTCCCACATGTAGGGTAGCAAACCCGCTTACCTAGAGAGGTGAACCTCCCTGTCTTTCCTCGTCTACCGTTTTCTTCTGTCTTCATAAAATACATTCGTGGATTAATGTTGTTGCTCTTGACTATCATCGAGCTATTGATGATTGCTGGTCACAGCTCGAGTACATGAACTCCCGCGAGATCAATTTAGCGCAATCTCTCTGAGTTCACAAATAAGTTTTTCCCTGGTCAACCGTCTCGTTTTATAAGAGTATAGCAAGAGATTAGAAGGGGCGCTTAAACGCATAATTTAAATCAAACGGGATTTAAAGTGAATTAAAGCGAATCGAAAGAAACGCCGTAGTGGAGGGATCCAGAAATTTCGACAACCTAGAGTTTTTCTACTTGCACTTAACTTGTTCAACACGGGTCTCGATTATTATCGCCTCCGTGGAAAAGGCGGCCGCCACGGCCGGGTTTTCTATAGCGAAGTAATTGTGCCTATTCTCGAACAGCATAGCACACTGGAAAATATTGAAGCGTTTTCTAATAAAACATATACGCGAGAGCACAAGCGATCCCGCCGAAAATCACGACGATGTATGCGTAAATTGTACGACACTTTCAACCAGAGTATACAGCTCGAATTTTTAACGATCGACGATAGTGCTCGCCACTATGCGCCGGTCTTTTTTAATTGTTTAAGGATTGTTTGAAAGAAGCGCATACTTATTGAGAGCCAGCGAACAAACAGGGAGATACAAGTGTAAACAAATCAACGTAAACTCTGGCTAACAATACCACTCATTTGAAAAGTTCCCAGAGTGTGATTTTTTCTTGCTAGGCGAAACTCATGCCGAATGAAAGTCTTTGACCTTTACTGCCATTTACGGGCAGCTCCAATGTTCCCATGGCCAGCGATCAATGTGACATGCCCGCAGGCGAGAGACGGCAGCGAGAGATCCAGGGGTCGCTAACCAGCACCTCCACCACAAATATATTACGTAAAACACGAGGCGTGACTGTATTTGAAGTGAATTATCACACTGACGTACACGACATCGCCAAAGAAGATGGACAGCCCGCACACCAGGCAGGCTGGTCCTTTTGGCTGCTGTAAGCAGAGTGTATTAATCTTGGATTGTGTTGGCTACGAGCTGAAAATCGTACTGACTCTTATGCGCTTGCCTAAAAAGACTTAAAGGCGTGAGTCACTGTTTCTTTTTCTCAGTAAAAAAAATATCGATAGCCCCCCCCCCCCCTCCCCATGCACAAAAGCTTACCCGAAGTAATTTTGCGCTGCCGAAGGCAGCGCAAATGTGGACGGGCTGTCCACATTTGTTCAAGCGACGACGCCATGTAAAAGACGTCATCATCTGACATTACGTATAGCCCCGCCGTGGTGGTCTAGTGGCTAAGGTACTCGGCTGCTGACCCGCAGGTCGCGGGTTCGAATCCCGGCTGCGGCGGCTGCATTTCCGATGGAGGCGGAAATGTTGTAGGCCCGTGTGCTCAGATTTGGGTGCACGTTAAAGAACCCCAGGTGGTCTAAATTTCCGGATCCCTCCACTACGGCGTCTCTCATAATCATATGGTGGTTTTGGGACGTTAAACCCCATATATCAATCAATCAATGACATTACGTATAGTGGCGTCGTATACAGACGCCGAAAATCTTGTCAAACTGTGGCGTCATGATGTCTTAGTATGGTGAATTCATGAGATTATGGTGACATTACTTTGCAAGACTCGCGCTGACGCCGACAGCCATGCACTTCTCACTTCTGACGATGATCTGAGGCCTTCGCTTTTATATAAATAGTTGCCTCGTTGGGTAATAGATGCCCGTACATAAAACTCAACATAATCGCTTCCTTATTCCGCGATAACAACTTTATTTTCTTAAGTGGCGCACCTCCTCGCAATACCCTGTGTCCTCGCAATGCCTCATAATCACAGCATGAAGCCGTTTCTTCGCAGACGGAAGAAATTAGGAAGCTAAAAATAAATGAATAAACAGTGCCCATCCGGAAATCTCTGTTTTATACGGCCGGGTGTTTCTCTGTTCTTTACTCTTTCGTTGATCCTCTGTTTCTTTCTTCCGCTGGCAGCGGTATCTCACTTACGCCGCCAAAAGTTCACGGTTCCCGCCAGGCCTCTCATCCTCTTCCGGCTGCTTCCTACACACAAGCAGACGCTCGGTCAAGCCAGGTCGCACAACACTTTGACGGGGCAGGCCTCGAGTCAGGAAGGGGACTCCCCCTGAGCTTCCTTCAAAACCTAGATGCGATGTCGACTTCTGATAAGATCATTGCTTGAAAAAAAAGTGCCATAGGCCTACGCATCGTGCCGAGGTTAACTGTCTTCTGTGTCTTCAACGCCCCACTGTGTTTCATCTTCTCGTTCAGCCGGCGCCAATACAGTTAGCCAGGCCATCGACGAAATAAAAGAGGTGGCCCTCTGTCAGTACAATGTTGTGTATTCACACCACGTACTTTAAGAAGGCAGACGTGCTTCGCTACGAATTCTGGCAGCCCGCGCGTGTTTATCGGGTGTTCGTTTATCCTTCAAGTCCACCCTGGTCGCTGTTTATTTATCTTCGCATTCTTTTTTCGTTTTATACCGGCGCTTGGGCTGCCAGTAGTAGTTTGGTATATTTTTTTTTTTTCTCCGTGGTCCAACGCCAACGGTGTACCGAGAACCGACATGGGCAAACGAGCTTTTCTCTTCGTTTTATTTTTGGAGTTTCCTTCTCTTCTTCAAACTCCCCCGTCTTTCTTGCCTCGTCTTCAAAACCGGTAAACAGTTGGGCACTGTCCTCATATAAGAGTCGATCTTTTCTTGTTGTTTTTATCTCGTAAAGATACAAGCCGGTATACGACATTTTTGTGGCCGCATAAGTAGCTACAATGTAAGTAAACTACACACCGTTGGCGCCGCTTAACTGCACGGAACGACCTCTAGTTACCGTATCGTCCAATAAAGTTACATCTCCCTGCAATAAAGTTATATATCTCTCAGACACCATGCTCCGTAACGAGTGCGCATCTGTTGATCTTTTGCATTTCCGCCTGTCCTGAAACAGTTTCGCTTTTGTGCACGCCTATTGCTTTTGAATACAACTAATTTGATCGCAGTTTGTTTCTTACGTCAAGAGCCTCAAATGTCTAACGCAAACGTGACTTTGAGCGAGAGGCCGGCGTCTACTCGAAATTGTACACAGTCACATAACCACTCGCACGTACCCCTCGGTGCTTAGGGGTGCACAAACGTTCACCTCAATTGTCTAAGCTCCATTAACGTGACAAAAAGCTTAGCAGTGGCTTAGCTCGAGGATTTACGTAGCACGAGCGACAGACAGACAGACAGACAGACAGACAGACAGACAGACAGACAGACAGACAGACAGACAGACAGACAGACAGACAGACAGACAGACAGACAGACAGACAGACGGACGGACGGACGGACGGGCTGGCGGGCGGACAGACAGACAGACAGACAGACAGACAGACAGACAGACAGACAGACAGACAGACAGACAGACAAACGGACAGACAGACAGACAGACGGGCGGGCAGACAGACAGACAGACGGGCGGGCAGACAGACAGACAGACAGACAGACAGACAGACAGACAGACAGACAGACAGACAGACAGACAGACAGACAGACAGACGGACGGACGGACGGGCGGGCAGACAGACTAGCGAGCGAGCTCAGCGAATCAAGCACCAGCCGACTAGTAACACGTCACTCCAGGAGCTTCCAGGTCTCCGGTGCACCAGGAGTGCGCCATGTGACGTCACTGCTCCTCGAGCATTCGCAGCACGGCTCTCGATAAGCCACGCGAAAAACTCCTCAACCTCGGCTAGTGTAGCTTACGCCAAACACACACACACACACACACACACACACACACACACACACACACACACACACACACACACACACACACACACACACACACGCGCGCGCACACACACACACACACACACACACACACGCGCACACACACACACACACACACACACACACACACGCACACACACACACACACACACACACACAAAGAAAACAGAAAATGGCGTTCGCGCGATGTAAAATGCAAGGCTAAATATCCACTCCAGGTGGATTTCGCTTTCTTGTCGTTTCAGGCGAATGCTAAAGTGATCCTATGAGCAGTTCAAGGACCTCTATCAATTAGCCTTCATCGAGGTGTGAACACCACAGCTGGGTTCGAACCCGCGACTTCTGGGTTAGCAGCCGAGCGCTGTAACCCCTATATCACCGCGGCACCCTTCCCCTGTCAACCCTCCTAACCCACATAAAACACCTCCTTGAAGGACTTTAGTAACTTGAGGTAGATTCGAAAATGCTTTGAGTGTGTTTCTTTCGCATCAACCATACATGACGCCCCTTACTGGCAGCTTTTACGGGTGAACAGCGAAGATGAAAGAAACTGTTCGTCCATAATGTTCTTTTAAAGGCGCAGCATCAGTATGATTCTCTACACGCCTGAAGTATCATCAGCTTGAACGGACCTGCATACTTATGCACCAACACCTACGAACGTCATGATAAAAGTACTCACACGCAGTCGCAAGCCCCTGGTGCATGCCCAGGTGATGGCGTACACACTATAGCAGCAGGTCCAAATCATGTCCCCTCACGATATAACTGCGGCATCACTGTACTTAACATCCTAAATGCCCACGGAGGGGCCAGTGAGGATCGTTATTTAATTACTCCTCGCGCCACGATGTTTGTAACGTAACGCAACAGTGGGTGCCCCTCCCCCCTCCCAACCTGACCTTTGTGATCCCGTATTACGACCAGCGTAAGCACTGTCGGTTTCGTTTTGCGCGCAGGTGCTGGACAGCACACGCGTTGGCGTGATTGCAAGCGGCGTGCATGCCTTTTCCTTTGTATTATAATACTTTGTTTGGTCCACGTCTGTGCACAATTCTCTTTGCAGTCATTATACCGCACTTCGGGCGTCCTCTTAGAGTGAGCGTAATTCGGTGCAGTAGTTGACGCATATACAGTATTTATTCCTGACTTTTCCTCCTATGCCAAGTGTTCGGTTTTCTACAGGCCTGCGAGAGGCCGTGTTAAAATGGACATCAAGTGCGAAAAATACTTGTGCCATGGCGAGCTTTGAATGACGCGAAGAGGTCAGAACAGTCCAGATATAGCATTCTCTCGAAGAACGTGGATTATCTGTGGCCGTTGAACCGACCTGTGTTTGCTTAACATTCGGTGAGCTGTTCGACATCGAGGAGTAAAAAATAGGCGCACTGCTGGCCCTATAATGTCTGGATGAGCTGTACACATTGATAAAGCAATCAATCGCGTTTGATACCTGCGCACAAAGGCTCTGTGTATAACATTAATCAATACCTACAGCTGGCAGAACAACGCCTATATACTTGGCGTGATGACGAGATCCTGTATAGCTGAACTACATTGTGCAACTTGACGGTGAAGTGAATCAGGTGATTTATAAGCGTATACATTCGTAGCGAATTTTCATAGAGGCGGCGTCCTGGCCCAGGCCACTTTCGACTGTGTCCCGCAAGAATTCCGTCTGGAAAAGCAACTGGTGGAAACGTTCTTTTCAGATTTCACACACTGTCGTTACGGCAACTACAGTGCACTCAAAGTTACGCGACTGCTTAACACTGTCTACAAGAGAAACTTCGGCGACTTGCCGGCTATTCACCATTTACAAGTAAGTTTAGGCAGTGAGCACTACATTCGTCGCACTGAAGGGCTACACCCGTCAGACCTCTCGAATTAGTCGGCGATGGCAGAACCACCCATGTGCAGCTTTGGCAGGAGCAGCACCGAACTAGTCTAGAACGAATCGCACATATCGTATTTCGGTGATGACGTCGAACGTTGCTGCTGAATTTCGTGGGGTCACGACAGATGTTAAAAACACCTCTCAATAATTCAGCTGGTCCGAAGATTCATGCAAGGTATGGCTCTTCGTGCGTGAGAGGTGCAACAGAAGGACAAAAATGAAATGTGCAGCACAGAGCCTCAACTTGAGTAACGAAGTGAATTGTAAAACTAAATATAAACAACATAGTGGAGAGAAGAGCTGCAAGCGAAATGGTGCAAGAGAAACTCACGCAACAGGAAGATGGAAGACATAGTGTAAGGTACGCCACCTTGCGGAGCGTTATATAAGCGGGCGCCTCTGGACTCGATGATGGCAGGCAGATGCAGCGGAGACGGCCATGGCGCCGTAGGAGGCTTCGATCACGTTTCGTGAGTCCACAGGGGGTCGTCTTCCAGTTGTTATGTAATCCAAACGTCCACGCGCACGACAGTGTGGGGAGATGAGTAACTCACGTTCGAGATTTTACGCAATATTGGTTACTTCTTTCTTTATACTTTCTCCAGATATTAGTTCAAAGCATCTGCCCCGCCACCTGAGTTCTCGCACTGTTATGCGTATACACTTCGTGTAACTGAACCACGTGTGTAAAGAACCTTTAGCTTGAACTATTACTCTTCGTTCCGAGGTTGCGTGGCTGTGAAGTACGCACTGGTAGCGGACAATGGGTCAATTTTCTTTAGCAGCTGGGGTTCTTTAATGGGCACGGATCTGCGTAGGTGAGAATCACTACGATTTCGCCCCCATCCGAAGGCAGACGCAGTGGCTGGTAGTCGAACCCACGTCCTCAAGCTTATCATTCATATGGCGTATCACGACAGGGACAAAGAAGACACACACACAAACACACACACACACGCACACACACACACACCAACACAGTGTATACATATAGATGAAAAATTGATTGATTGATTGATCGATTGATGTGTGGGGTTTAACGTCCCAAAATCACCATATGATTATGAGAAACGCCATAGTGGATGGATCTGAAAATTTCGACCACCCGGGGTTATTTAACGTACACCAAAACCATTTGAATGATGAACCACAACCAACTAGCCCGGAAACGTGTCTAGCGTAGTAGAGCGAATGCCACACAGAACCACACTGGTGGATCGTACGGGCTGCGCATATTGCTATATCGCGATGTAAAAGACGAGCAAATATTATTTTTTTCTTTCATTCATCTTAATTGGTTACGAACATCTCCACCATGTAATCCTTCAGATCGTGGTGAGAATCGGAACCGACCTAACTACAGAGAGTGTAATGCATTAGTATGGCGTTTTCATATACTCCTAGAATGTTTCATACGACGTGCATTGATAAACGCTATAATAAGAGCGATGACACCTCATGACCGTTCAACGCAAGAGAAAGGTTATGCCCGTTTGCGTGGTTGGGCGAGTCGAGTTTCGAAGCTTCCCAGCGTACTCGTGTCATTACGAAGACTACGCGTCATGATGCTATCGCTCCTCGTTAAGCTTGCAATGAGGTCATTTCTTCCATGCTTACTTTGGTGTCTGTATCAACCAAGTAACAGGCTGTTAAGCAGTCAGTTAGGGAGGGGGGAGGGGGATGTAAAGTCAGCTCCATACATTGACATAATAGAGAGGGGGACGCCGTGACGAACCTTCCCCCCCCCCCCCCCCCCACCTGAAGGGTCACCCTGCGCACGTTTATGAATACGGCACTTAAATATTTTGACCAGTATGCTCCATATCCACCCCCAAAATGTGGTTTAGGAGAGGTCAAAGGACGACATAATCTTCGGATAAACTAGGATTCCTTGGACTGTCGGGAAAATGGCAGCAAGCGAAGGTTTTCGTTAGCGTGCTTGACGCACCAGTTTTAACTCTTGCTGCTTCATAGCAACGCAACACTTCACTTGCTGCAGGCAACAACGACAGCCAGGTGTTCGTATCCACGCAACAATAAAATGCGGTAACCTCGATAAAAATGACAATCATATCAGCAACGCTGATTGTCGACAAGCTCGCAATCGATAGCCCACCGCTTATCGGGAAAAAAATCAGCGCACACAAATGCGCATGCGACGGGCGCACCACCTTCGAGGTCCACATTTTTTTCGCTCGCGTACGACGACGCCGAAATCTGTGAGTTAGAAGAGCGTCGCCTAAAAAGTGATGCATCACGCATTCCTGGAAGGGCGTCGAGAACGCCATTTATTCGCCCAGCCCGTGCACCACCGCGCGGTTCATCATCAAACTCGCACGCGACGCGTTCGTCGCAGAAACCTGCCCTGGAGCAAAAGGAGCAGGCAAGGCAAGCAGGCGAGGCAGCGCAGCGAGGCACGCCGTCCCCGCAAACACCGGAAGAGACCGCGAACGCCGCCGCGTTCAACGTCCGCCCGTGACCTTCTCCGCTTGGGCGTCGGGGGAGAAGGAGGCGATGGGTTTTTGTTTTGGAGGTTGCGCGGCGGCGAAGCTTCTTCCTTTTAAGAGCAGCTCCTCTCGTCCTCCACTTCACCGCCATCTCCCTGTTCCGGGGGGGGGGGGGGGGGGGTCGGTTGTGATGCAACATAGCTGAGCGAGGAGAGAAAGACAGAGAGGTCGGGGCGCAGCGGTCCGCTGGCTTCGCGCGCGCGCCGGCGTTCGCTCTCTCCGGTGAGCGTGACGGCCGCCCGAGTCGGTCGCTTGGTTGGTAGGGCAGCAGTGCGCTTCCTTGCCCGTACCATCCCGTGCCTGGCATCGCGGGGGGGAACTCGCTATAGGCCAGGCGGCTGCCGCTGCACTTTTGGTTTTGACCGAGACTGCCGCCATGAAGCCACCCTCTCCCCTTCTCACCTGTCTGTTTTTGTTTTCGTTCCGTTGCTTCTTCCTATTCCCACTCAACCTCACCCTCCTTCGTCAACCCCCCTCCCTCCCCCTTCCCCACCCATCGCTGTGTGTTTCCTATTTGTCGGACGTTACGTGGGCTACTAATAATACCGCGAAGCCAATCTCGGTGCATTCGCTTGCCGCGCTTCTCTTTTTTTGGCCGTTTCCCGGTTTTCAATCTGGTTGGCTAGACATCCGATATTTGTTGTCCTTGTATGTTTGTGTGCCTGTTTTGTTATTTGCACGTTAAGCTACGTTTCGCTCGTTTTTTGCATGATTGGTGGCTTCGGGCGAGCAGCCACGCTCAAGTCTCTCTCTCTCTCTTATTGATGAACTTTGTCTTTATGGTGGTCCACTTTTGCTCTGTAGAGGCACCGTTTTCCATCTTCCGCGAATTCGACCCTCCTGCGCGAGTTTCGGCTTCTCGGGTTTCGCTAATCCGCGGTAAATGACAGCCGCCGACTGTCTGTCTGTCCTTCTTTCTCTCTCTAACTGCGGACGAATAAGCTAAGCCACAGCCCAGAGCCTCGAAAGTCTTGTCAGTAAAACAATTAGTCTTTAGCCAATTCAGCCACGAAACATTCTCAGCGAAGCGTGGTGCCAGTAGAAGCTGGCTTTCCCGTAGTAACTTGCTGCTGACCAGTGCAGCTAGCTTTCGGAAGTGTCATAAATTCATAATTCCTTGTCTCAGCCATATTGACGAGAACACACAACACTGCCAAGGAAAGTATGGGGTATGTTGTTGTGATGTAATCGAAAAACTGCATGAAAAGATCGCTTGCTGTCGCCAGGAGCCGAACCTGCAACCTGCGGATGCGTTATTCGAAGGTCGCAGGTTCGCTCTCTGCCCACGACAGGCAATCTTTTCGTCTCTTTTTCTTTTTTTTTTTCACGTTACGATTACTACTAATTATACTTTCCTTGGCGTGTTGTTTGTTCTCAATATAATGTGACTAAAAAAAGAACAAATGAACCCTCGAAACTTCCACTTCTTTTTTCGTCTCACCAATGAGATTCAAAAGGAGTCGCCGCAAGCGTGTACAAGTCATCGTGTATTACATTGTTTAGCGAAGTGCCAAAATCTCTTTGCGCTGGCTGGAGAATTCATTTAGCGAAACACGTTTTCTAAAAGGCGGCTTTTATATTGCACTGTACGATAATATCCACGCCGCAGAGATTCAAAAGCCGTGTCTTGTAGCCGTGCACTTGAATGCATCGATATACAGCACCGCACACCGCAAGCAGTGATCAAGCCATGTATTCTGTTCCTGTTTTATTTTTATATTTTCTATTACTTGTTACTCACGGCCAATCGATTGCCGGTAGGTGTTCTGGTAGGTGTTCTGTGGCATAGCTCCACGTGATCGCTATACTGGTGGAACTCGGACAAAAAAAAATTAGGCTTATTTCAGTGAAAAAAAAAATGACTTACTGAAATATTTTATCTTGTTGGACATTGTAGTGCGTTTTTGTGTGTGTTCTGCATATGTCAGGCACTGTGCATATTATTTTACTGCCTCCTGGAAAACATTTTTAGTACTTATTGAGACACTACCCTTTCCACTTCCTTTTTGCCTCTCTCCCCGTTATAGTTCTCAGCACACTACCAAGGACTATTCAAAGTCTTTCTCTAATCGAGGGAACTTTGACTGAAGATTGCGAAACAGCGCTGTCGTGTGTGTTTCCATTCTCTGTCCTGGTCGTACACCTGCGCACTGTGTTTCACAATTACTACTTTAATCGCACAAATAACATGACCAAGATCGAAGATGAAAATGTGGGTGAACCTAAAGAAGGGAGAAACAAACGAACGGAAGGATGACAGAGAATGCGCCCGTAATATGGAAAGCAAGGCTGTGGCAGATCTCGGCTTCTATGTGCAAAGGCAGCGCGATATACCTCCTGTATGCATGTATAATATCGTTGTTAGAATCTATCAGGCTTCCAGACAACGTATTTTTCGCTTTAAACACAACATTTATTAGGTGAAAATGTACAGGTAGATTACCTTACAAATGGAGAACCTCCTTAGAGCCTACGGAAGAACGCGAGCGACTCTGATCACTGTTTACCACCACCTAATGAGTCCAAGTCAACTCATCTCTTATAAAAACAAGTGTCTCATTTCATCTCGCATAAAACGACTCCTGATTGCTGCGCATGTAATCATATTGCATTAATGTCGTCTTCACCTTACTTACAGTCTCTGGCGGCGCGTTCTTGACCGGTGACTCATAGTTGTTTACCGACCACATTGCTTCGTGGAATCTCCCCCGCCGTGGTTTGAATTCTTTGCCGCACGACCAATCTCTCTTTATTTTCTGCTCTAGCACTCGTCTGCGCAACAAGGCACAACAGGATGGCACACATGCGACGTATCGAAGCGACTAGAGAGAGACAAAAAGAGCACACGAAAAGCAAAGAATCGCTGCGACATATACATATAGACAAATGAACTGATAACTACGCAAGATTCTGTATATAGGGCAGGCGGGCGAGGTCGAATTTTCAAAAAAGATACGAAGAGACATATATGCACTAGCCGGCGACCACCAAAGCGCTGCCTCGCGGCGGGCACACGTGACCTGCAAGCGGAGAAACCCGCGGGCTCCGAGAAAGAACGAGAGAAACTGAGCGCTTCCAAGAGATCCTCAAGCACTGTCCCCCAATGTTACACGCCGAACATTCTTGCTTTCTTCGCTCGGCGTGGATGTATGCAGCGGAATAGAAACAAGCAGTTAACAAAAAACGAAGAAATGAAACATCTAATAGCTGCAGGTCACACTCGCTATAACTTTCTTGGGTTGCCCCCACCCTCGACGGAACTTTCTCGAATGCCCCCCCCCCCCCCCCCCCCCTTCCAACCACCGCCGCCGCCTTCTTCGAGACGTCACCTGCTTTCTTCGTTCTATTCGTCTATAGCGTATGTACTTTCGCCGTCTTCGTTCGGTGGGCGTTCTGCGTTCACTCTCGCCGACGTTCTGCGCAAAGGTCGTCGCGAAACCTCGCCCTACCTGTCCCCATCCCCTCCACTACCTCTCTGTAACATCCTCCATATACATCTGCCCTGGTATAATCTTCCAGAGCGACGCAGGTCGGTAGTCGTAAATAACGAGGGAAGATAGATGCGCACGTTTTCTTCCACGCTTGTCTTTTGAGTTTTAACTTTTTGTCTTCTGCAGCGCACCTGAATCCCGAATGCCACCTCTCCCTGCCCTTTCTTTCTTTCTGCCACCAGGTCACCCAGCGTGCATCTACACTGAGGAAGCACTTACGAGCTTAAAATCACGGCGTAGACATGTTTCCTGCAGTCTTTCTTATTGTTTTCGTTAATTGCCTTGTCGCCACTGGCTGATGAGCACATACTCGAATCCTGCTGTTTATTTCTCTTAAAGAAACCCAATGCTACACTTTGCTTCGAGTTTCGCAGTACGACTGGACTCCTAGTCGTGCGTTATGCCTGCGGGGATCTCTGCAGTGCGTGTATCGTTAAACACATACCGCTGCAGGTTCTGTCTTCCATGTGTACAGTACAAATATGCCCTTGCGTTGTGAGGTACTTTGTGAGGTAGCTGCGGCCTGTGGTACGGCACTTGGTACATTAATTCGATATCGCGTGACCGAAGAGGTACAGAATGTCAACCGAGTACACGGTCGGTGCAGGGTGTTGACCATTCTAAACTAGGCGGTTCACAGTAGATATATAGCCAGCGCGCAGTTACGTTTCGGGAAGGTCAGAAGGTCAAGGTCACCCTAGGTGACTGCTTTCTTTTGCCTTCCCCTAAACTGACCCCCTCCTTCGTCGGACCATACGTCACGCAAATCGGCGACCCCGTTCGTTTACGGCCGTGCGCTCACCGATAACGCTTCCCACCATCCGCGAGGCTAATGGAGTTCGCCAGCGAAACGGAACTGAACATATAACGCGCACCACGAGCGACCATAAAAAAACACATCAGGCGTCGGGGCTCTTTTAAGCTTCGAACCGTGCTCGCTCTGTTATATACTTACATTCCGTGCGGCAAGCCAATCGCTCAAACGGCCGTTCCCGAAAGCATGCCGATGTTTGCGATTCCACAGTTGGGCACAGGAAAGAATCGCGGTGGCATCGTGCGTCGTAAAAGTGTGCAGCACGTCAAGAAAGCCCTTCGGCTCTGTTCAGATCTTCCATCGCACTTCGCCCAACATGTTCACGGGCCATCGTATACAGCCACAATCATCTAATCTCCTGGTTGTTTGTTTGTTTTTATCGATCATCGACCGGAACGACCACGAAAAGCTGCATGCTTCGTCCGGGAAACCCGTCCCACGCTAAGATGGCGCCATAATCGAGCTCAGAGCGGGCCGAATTCCGTCAGCAGCGGCGATGACAGCCGCAACGCATATTCGGTGGCAGCAGCGACCACGATTTATTTATTTATTTGTTAGAATACCCTCAGGGCCCGTAGGGCATTACAGAGGGGGTGGGTACAACATATATAACACACAAGAAAAAAAGACAAAATAAAGAAACAAGTATCAGATGCGCAAATCAGGAAGGCAACATAAGTCAACTAAAAATGTATAAGAATTCAAGCACATACAAGACAAAGATAGATAATGGAAACTGCGTATAGTTACACGCATTGCTGAGAAATTGCAGTCTTGAATAACAAAGGGTCTGTTATTGATACAACGGAAGTGGGAAGGTGGTTCCAATCGGCGGCTGTTTTCGGTAAGAAGGCTGCTGAAAAGAATTTGGTGCGGCAAAACGGAATGGCAACCTTATGCTGATGATCAATGCGCGATGAGTGGTATGACGGTTGTGAAATGAGGTCTCGCTTCATTGATGGATTGTGAAAAAATATCTTATGAAAAAAATGCAGTCGCGCCAGTTTCCTCCGGACAGTTAAATTGGGTAGGTCAAGGTTAGATTTCATTTCTGATATGCTAGCAGTACGGGAATAATTAGAACAAATGAACCGAACTGAGCGGTTCTGAACAGATTCTAACGCGTTAATTAAATTTTGCTGCACGGGATCCCATATAGCGGACGCGTACTCAAGCTTTGGGCGAATTAGTGATCGGTATAATAGAATTTTGAGGGACAGCGGAGCGCGAGAAAAGTTGCGGCGTAAGTATCCTAGCGTTCGGTTAGCGTTATTACAGATGTAGGTAACATGCGTGTGCCAAGATAGATTGTTGGTAATATAAACGCCGAGGTACTTATATGAAGAGACATGCTGGAGGCATGCACGCACGCACGCACGCACGCACACACACACACACACACACACACACACACACACACACACACACACACACACACACACACACACACACACACACACACACAATGCAAGGCCTTGCGCGGTGACATGACAATCCCGCCCCGCGACGACTTGTGACGCAGGAAAAAGTGGTCATACGTCGTACGCGCGGGAACTTTCGCAGCCCCTGACTAGCCACCATATCTTGACGGCTGCTGGGCCGCCATCTTTTTTTTAGTACGAAAGCCCTTCTACCGATCGACCAATATTTCGCTGATGTCCGGGAATAACGTGAGACTTCAATTGAACTCACTGGGGCCGAGCGTAGGTATGGTAATGCAAGCAGCAGTAGACAATTCGACCATGACTCTGCATTATGAGAGAGGATGAAAGAGAGTGAATGAAAGAGCTCAACCAGACAATTGTAAACAATATTCGCGCGCGCGCGTGTGTGTGTGTGTGTGTGTTGTGTGTGTGTGTGTGTGTGTGTGTGTGTGTGTGTGTGTGTGTGTGTGTGTGTGTGCGTGCGTGCGTGCGTGCGTGCGTGCGTGCGTGCGTGCCAATATCTATGACAGGGTTTCTTCACATGCAAATTCCTAGACCCTGCAGCAATTAAAGCACTGCATTGAATCCATTCCCCGAGCTGTGAAGAACGCTAGTCACTCTTTTCACCCGGAAATATTATCACCGACTGAATTAGAACGGTCCTGACTAGCCGCTTGTCTTGATTGCGAAGGGCTTGATTACGGAGGGCTTTGGACAGCGTCAACGTCAACTCACAAAGTGTTCCAACACGTAAGCGTGGCCGGCCGCCTCGCCTAATCATATATGCGAAACGCGTGTGTGTGTTTTAGGGACGAAGCTCCTTAAAGTACGGGTCATGCGTCCGCGATGTATGTAGTAGTAGTTGTCGTCGTAGTAGTCGTAGTTCGTCGTAGTAGTAGGTAGACCTCTACGACCGGACTAGAGGAGCGGAACGCACGCACTGATTTGAATGGAGGAGTTAATCACACGTTAATCTTAAATAAAAAATAGATGTTTCTGATGAAATAACCTACATAGAAGTATATCGGTGACTCAATCTCCAGTAAAATTTGCCTTGAATTTGATGCTTACTAAAAAAAACAACTAGTATCAGAAGTACGCACTTTGAGCACTATCTGACCACAACGGGTTGTCACGATCAACTCGCTGGGCGTAACATGCTTAGTTTTTAGCAAGCATTTCAGCTACATTGGTGATGCCTCGGCACGGCCCAGGCGTAATTTTTGTCGATGCGGCATCATAAAGTGTGAGACCCAGGGCATAGAGTAACATAGCTAATCTATGGCCAAAGGACGACTTTCAGCTTTCCCACAGAAGAGTACCGAGTACAATAAATTGTTAACCACTATTAGTATAACACAAGGTTTAGCGAGGGTTAGGCCGCAGTACTATGAACTAAGCGGCGGTGATTGACTTGTGGGGTTTAACGTCCCAAAACCACCATATGATTATGAATGATGCCATAGTGGAGGGCTCCGAAAATTTCGACCTCTTGGGGTTCCTTAACGTGCACCCAAATCAGAGCACACGGCCCCAGAGCATTTTATCCTCCATTGAAAATACTGCCGCCGCAGCCGGGATTCGATTCCGCGACCTGCGGTTCAGCAGCCGAGTACTTTAACCACTAGACCACTGCGGCGGGGCATAGCGGCGGTGAAAGGTGGGAACTATAGGCACGAAGTGCAGGCAGTAAGAAAGTGCGCGCATGCCGCTCCTCTAGTCCGGCCGTGCCACCTCTCGTTTAGTCCTTGGAATGTCCGCTGGATGGCGGTACTTTTATATGATGAATATATGATGAAAAGATGCGATGTGGTAGTACTTGGAGTGTTCACTAGATGGACGGACGGGTGGAGAAACACACGGACGGAGAGACAGGCAGACGCGCGGACAGACGAACGCACGGACGGTCGCATCGATTAACGAACGCACGGACGGACAGATGCAGAGATGGACGGACACATGGACGAGCGCACGGACGGACGCATGGACGGACGCACGAATGCAAGAATGGACGCACGGATGGACGGAAGCGCGCGGACTGACGGATGCTTCGCCCCATTCATCGTCATGCACTGTGTGGATATGCTGTGATTTTTTTTTTTCGTGTTTGTGTATGCCTGCGTGCTTATTTAGAAAGCGTTGATGTCGAATGCGGGCAAGTCCAAACATGACGTCGAGGCGGGATGCGATCCAGTGGCCTGGAGGATGCTCTAAACTGGCTTGACCCACCCAATATCTAATCTGGTGCATCTTCAAAATTTGGGTTCCTCACCCCGAAATAACGACTGCCCAGTTCACACACCATTTAGGCCACAGGATATGGCATCGCATAATTACGTGGCTCTCGAACATGCTTTCACGCAAGGCCAGATGTTAGCGGAGCCGTACCCTCCCTCGGTTTGATATTATTCATATGCTGGTGCCTTTCTGGTGTCAGCAATTGCTATCAATACCTGACATACACAACCAAGAAGTGCAAAAAATGTTTGAAGTATAGCGAACCAAGGTAGACAGCTCGAAACATAGGCCAAGTTCCGCGCACATTCATTTAATAATAATGGATTAATAAAAAGGGCTCTTATATCTTAGCAACCAAGATAAACAGCGCAAATTGTGAATGTCAAGTATATACCATATATACGTGCGCCGGTGGGGGGGGGGGGGGTCAATGTCATTTACTAGGAAGAGAGAGAGGGAGCGCCTTTCGACCCCATGAAAGAAAACCCTGCGCACGCCTATATGCAGATATCTACGTAGCAAAACACGTAATAAATAAGACAAAATCAGTCATGACTCCATTATGTACAACTTTTTTATGCTAAGAAAAAATGTGAGGTTGGTCCCAGAAATAGTTAGAGGGACACTAAAGAACGAGACGATGTTCCCCGTGTTAATAGAACACTATTCCACAGTACCAAAAACGCCTCTCTTACTTCAACATGACCCTTGGTAACCGAGAAGATGGGCCAAAAGTCGATGGAGAAAATGTCGACGGAGACGCAACCGTCAGAAACCCGCACCAAACACCATGACATAGTAAATTTTGAAGGCGTCTACTAGGTCCTGCATGGCTTCTACTCGATAAAGATGAAGTACACTGCCATATGTGGGTGGCATATTTCTAGCATACGAAGTTTCCGGGAAAATTTTAACGAGTCATTGTCGCAAAAATTGGTTTTGCAGAAATTTTGGCGCGGAATTTAAAATGAAACTTCAATCTTGGTTTTCTTCGATAATAATGAACTTATGACAGTGAAACCTATGACAATATATTTATCAGAGTAGAGTTTATCAACCTAAACCAACTCATTGTTTTTCTTTAGTGTCCCTTTAACATGTTCGTATCATGTCTTTTAACGTTCAACAAAGGCTCACACCACAAAAAGCCTCATATTCTACAAAAGCATTTTCTATTGGTGGCCATGATCAAACTAGCATAATTTTTTTGCCCACAAAACAAAGGAAGTGGCGTCAGAACAGCATTAAATTGGATTTTATTTCTCGTGCCATCGTATGTTTTCTTTCTTTTTGTTCTTTCTTTCAACTGGGCACAGCCTTACCAAAGTAACGGATAGCACTTCGTCGCTGTGGAAATGGCATACGGAAATGGCCTCTACTATACATACACGACATGTAGTGGGGAGCAGCGCTTCCGAACTGAACGCGATTGCACGGTTCTAAACACGGTTGCATAACTATCAGAAAAACTGTTCGGGTATCGGAGACGACCGACACGTTCCCGCGATGGCACTGCAGCACAATGGCAGCGGAAGTCATTACGCAAACGCAAAACGTCCGACGCGAGGCAACGTCGTCACGAATCGACACACTGACGAGTCAGCCTGGTGGCCCAAATTGTCCATGCCCGCCGCTAACCATTAGTTGGAAGGCTGTAATGGATCACGACACCACATTTCATGACTATTATGTGACTCAAGTTTATCGTTTCGTTGATGATTGAGAATTTGGTCTGCGTAACCAAACGGTCTGCATAACACATTCTTAAAATGTGTTATGTAAACGTCTTATGCCATTTATGTTTGAATTTTGTGTGTATACAATTGCAGGTTGCTTGAAACCAATGTATTAAATATATATATTGTTTGTCAGTGCTGATGTCTAAGCTTTGCACTGTCACGGACTGCGGAGGGACAAGGGCCTTTGTCAGGCTGTTCGCCGTTAGCCCTTTGCCCCTGCAGTGAGCTCTGTATCCGGCTTACTGTAAATAAAAGTACTACTACTATTACTACTACTAACCACCGAAAGAACGCATGCACTATATAAGGGTACGCCTATCACTGTGACACGTCTTGCGCAAGAATTTGCAGCGCATGTATTAGATACACAGAACTTTCTGAACGTCTCGAAAAAATATTAAACATGATGTTGCATATCTATCGAAACGTCTTGTTGAATTCGCTCTAGTACAGAATCAGAAATTTCCAGGTTAAACTACATCGACGCTTCATTAAACACGAAAACCGAGCATTCTCAAAGACATCAGCGTTAAGACGAAGAGACGCACAAAAACCATCACGCGATGACGTAGTGATTGCCTTACTGTCACTAGAATTTGTGACAACACTATGATGTCACATGACGTGGCGTCCTCGCATGAGTCGCTTGATAAAACGTGGGTAGGTCAAACGTGCACTCATTGCTGCAAAACAACGTCAGATGAGCTAGAGCAGGATAAATACAACAGAATGTTAAGAATTACAAGACGCAGAAGTTAAGAAGGTTCACGCGTTCGGGACTTCTCTTTAGGCGAGTGCATAAAAGATCGTGTGTTTTTTTTTTTTTTACTCAATCCATCGAAAGACAAAGTCGAGAAGAGTCGATATGCCAGTTCCTCATAAATAATCATCTCCGTGCTGAATGACCCTCCGTGTTTTCGTTTATTGTAAACACCACAGCGCCATACTTCCCCTATGTTATTTCCACAAGAAACTCGATGCCGTTCATTGATGGCCTTCGCCATCTTCTCCCGACGGATCACGCCGGCAAGCGATCTCGGGGGCCACGTTCTCACTCGAATAAGGCAACAGGACTCAGCAGTACGGCGTTCTCCAAGATGTTCTCGACATCTCGCCGATGAACGCGCGAGTCAATGCCCATTTTGATATTGCTCGTCCCTTTGCAATATAGACTGTTCTTTCCGGCAAAGCACCTTGTCTGCGACAGTGACGTAATAAAACGGACTGCGCTTCTAAGTGCAACGAACCTGACCTCCGATGCGTCGGGCTAGGGACAGTGTGGGGGAGGATCTAGGAAAGTAGGTTAAGGTTGTTTCCGTTTTTCTTCGGAGAGTGCATTCTTTACATCGCGAAGCGAGCTCTTCCTGTTATTGCGTCGTGTTAGTTTCGTGTCGCAACCGCCGCTAGCCCACTTCTAAGACGCAAAAACATCGCTGTCCCTCTTTCCTACTCCCTCGGACACTGTCGCATCTCCTTTTTCCCGGACGTATTCACGTGCACTCTTCGATGACGTCACAGCAAGGAAAGCCCCGGAACGCGTACGGCATTAGAACCGAGTTGCGCAATAAAGAAGCGGATTTCAGTCTTAATGCTATCGATCATATATGACATCTTCAAGTCATACGTGATCGTGCATAAAAGAAAGAAGGAAAGAAATAAAGATTGAAAGAAGGAAAGAATCTTAAATATTCAATAGCGCGGACTCGTTACAAGACAAAGGAATAACACTGATGCACAAGAAAGGTGCGTGCCCTACACTTGTTCTGTACAACAATGTTCTTTTTTTTTTTTGCCTGTGCCGAATCTGTGCTGCGCAGTATTTAAAGTGATCAACCAACTAGCCAACGAATTTGGCTATGCTAAAGCTCTTCAGGGTTAATAGCTCTTGTCTTGTGCATTAGTGTTCTTTTTTTTTTTTGTTGTTGTTGTTGTTCCGAGTCGAATCCGCCCTATCAGGTATATAACCCTTTCGAATCTGGCGGTGTCAGTTGACACCACCACCCAACATGTCCCATTGCGACATAGAGATGACACCAAAACCACTCACTCCTGGAAGGTATTTATTTTTCAACCATCAGCACTGCGATCGACACCACCATTGTAGCATTTTTTTTTTCTTTAAGGAGCTGGGAACCAGAAGGAAGAAGCCGACTGATTGAAGCCGCGCAGAGGCAGTTAAGCTAATGTGGGTAATTAAGCACCGTTTTCGAGACGAAATACCTAAGTGGATCGTTTCAAAGGATTCCACATTGCCGAAAAGGACTTTCACACGACTTTCTGTACCCTTGGGGAATGCAAGGGATAAAGAAGCCATTTGTCTCATTTCACAACCACTGAGTCCTGATAACCTAATTTAACACCATGTATGTAAATACGTGAATAATTTCACCACTGTCTCAATTTTTTGTTTGTTGTCTTAAGAGGTCCTAGTCATTAGGAAAACACACGCAAATAACCTCCGGCAAAATAAAAAAATTGGCAGCATATCCACGGAGTAAATGATGCAGAGTGGGGCGAAGCATTCGTCCGTCCATTCGTTCTTGCTTCCGTCCGTCCATGCGTCCATCTGTGTGACCGTCCATGCGTCCATCCACCCGCCCGGGCGTGCGTTTGTTCATGCGTCCGCCCCTGCGTTCGTCCATGCATCCGCTCCTGCGTCCATTCATGCGTCCATCCATGCATCTGTCTGTGTGTCCGTTCGTCCATCTATTCAACACTTCAAGTACCACCATCTCGCATCTTTTCATCATATATTCCCCATATAGAAGCACCGCCATCCAGCGGACATTCCAAGGACTAAACGAGAAGTGGCACACGCACGCTTTCTTACGGCTTGCGCTTCGGGTCTACTTCCCACCTTTAACCACCTCGAGTTCATGGTATATACTAGTTCACTGTATTTATGGCACTGCGGCCCAACGCTCGCTAAACCTTTCTAAAACCAAGGAGGTTACGCCCAGCGAGTATAACGTAGCAAGCGTGCGTTTGTTCATGCGTCCGCCCCTGCGTTCGTCCATGCATCCGCTCCTGCGTCCATTCATGCGTCCATCCATGCATCTGTCTGTGTGTCCGTTCGTCCATCTATTCAACACTCCAAGTACCACCATCTCGCATCTTTTCATCATATATTCCCCATATAGAAGCACCGCCATCCAGCGGACATTCCAAGGACTAAACGAGAAGTGGCACACGCACGCTTTCTTACGGCTTGCGCTTCGGGTCTACTTCCCACCTTTAACCACCTCGAGTTCATGGTATATACTAGTTCACTGTATTTATGGCACTGCGGCCCAACGCTCGCTAAACCTTTCTAAAACCAAGGAGGTTACGCCCAGCGAGTATAACGTAGCAACCTTTTCCTGTCAGATAGTGCTCAATGTACATGCCAATGGCTGCTAATGGGAAATGAGAGACAGGATAATTCGGCTTTTACTTTCTTACGGCTTGCGCTTCGTATCTACTTCCCACCTTTAACCACCTCGAGTTCATTCATGGTATATACTAGTTCATTGTATTCATGGCACTGCGGCTCAACGCTCGCTAAACCTTTCTATAACTAAGGAGGTTACACCCAGCGAGTATAACGTAGCTAACGTGGTGCTGTTATTGGCACTGTTTTTCATGTGAGTATAACGTAGCAGCCCTTTCTTGTCAGATAATGCTCAATGTACATGTCAATGGCTGCTAATGGGGATCGCGGCGTGTGCGTTAACTAAAAGCCGATTGCTCCTGTCTCTCATTCTCCATTAACAGCCATTGGCATGCACATTGAGCACTATTTCTTATTGTTCAACAATGCACCGAAGAAATCTCTCACCGGCACCACCTTGAAGGTCAAAATGTTATACTTGTTACATACTACAACGGCTACGAGGGACGAACGGGTGCCGCTATAAGGAGCTTCGCCCCTAGAGGAAACTGGCTGAAAGAGTGAAACTAGCCCAACAACGCATTTCGTTAAGAAACAAAAGTAGTATACGTCAGGTGCGCTTAGAAGCCAAGCTGAACAAGTTCTTATAATTTAAACACCAAGATTCACTTGCCCTCGTTTTACCGATAAGGCAAGGGCACCGTAATTTGCTTTATTCCTTTCCTGCCTTATTATTATATTTTGTGTGTGCTGACATCTATCACAGCCATTTTAGCAGACAGGTCGACGATCCATCGTTAAACACATAGTCCTAACTTGGTCTTCACTGCTCGTATAAACTTGCTTGGCTCTCTCTCTCTCGTTCATCTCTCCTTTCTTGAATCTATCTATCTATCTATCTATCTATGTATCTATCTATCTATCTATCTATCTATCTATCTATCTATCTATCTATCTATCTATTTATCTCAGATATCCATATATTTATGCAGATCAATATACAGAGTCTCTCTCGTAGTGTAGAAGGGAAGAAGGCAGCTGTTAAAGCTCAACTAATGCCAGTTATTGCTGCTGTGCTTCTTCTACGACACAAGCTACGCCCTGCAGCACAAGTTTAAAAGACACACCCAATCACAGAACATTTTCCCGTGGGCGTCAAGCAGCGCCATCTATGTTTGCAAATGGCGGGGTAGATCCGAACACGGCGGCACCACTGCTGCTGCTGCGGCTACTTTTATTAGAGTGCCGGTTCGGCGCAGTGCAGTGGTGTGACCGTCGGCACTGTTGGGCGTTGAAAAGAAAGAGAATTTTTTTTCGCTCGTGCTACCATCTCGCCGGTGAGGAGACGGTGAGTGGGCAAGAGAACTCAAACGGGTGGTGTCGTGAAGATAGAGTGTAGCTGTAGCGAGGCGATGGTGGTGGGCGCAGCCGGCCCAAATGCAGGGCAGGGCGTCGCAGCAGGGCTACTTTAATGGCTCCCCGTGCCAGGCGGTTCCTACGAGGGAGAGCGAGACGTCGTCTGGCAACCACTTTGATAACCTTGCTGCCGGTACCGCCGGTTTGTTGGCTCCCTCGCCACTTCGACTCTCTATACCTTGCTAGTATATAGTATCGTGAGATCAAGGTTTAAGCAAGCCGAAGAGGAAGGGTTCGGTGGAGCAGGCCACTAAACGTCGGACTAATCGCTGACAGCCGGTGATTCTTTTTTTAGCCGAGTGCATAACTGAATCACGGTCCTCTACGAACTCGATGGGTTGCCGCATGGGAATGGCGTGCCGCGTAGCGTCATCGAGAGGAAACCACCGACCACGTCTTCAGCCACTGTCTTTGTTATACGTGCTTTCGGAGGCAACCTTTCTCGTTCACGACCAGCCGCGTTTAGAGTGGTCAATCACGAATTAAAGTTTCGAGCTGGGTTTTTCGGTACATATTTCTGACGAACCGCTTCGCAAAAAAAAAGAAAAGAACACACGCATGGAACAAAAACGATGACGAGCACTCGTCCTAATCTTATTTGTTCTAGCCGTGTGTCATTTTTTGCTGCAGTTGGTAAACGCAGGAGCTTCACATATCATGGAGCGAAGAAGGTGCTGTTGGTATGACACTGCGACTATAACACTGCCGTTTTTTTTTTTCTTGAAGTCTGCCTGCGTGTGCTTTCTACTTAATCACCTCTTTGTATCTTCCATTATTCTTTGTTTCCTTACCTTTCTCTTTCCCCAGTGAAGAAGAGAAGAAATGGTAGAGAAGAAAAGCAGAGAGGTTAACCATTCCAGAAAAACCGATTTGATAACACCCTCCCGCCACATGGGAACGCGAAACTCGTAAGTCTCACGTCTACAGAAGAACAACTTTATTCGTAAGGGTGTGGGACAGGGGTCATGAGTTCGATGGGTGAGGCCCCAAGCCCGGAGCCTGCACTGGCTGCCGCCACCTAATTCCGTATCACTCGTAGGAAAAACTAACAGACAAAACTTACACACGTACAGTGACAGTTGGCACATCTTCACACCTGTCTCGACAAATGATCCCATAAGCCCAAATGACCATGCCATAAACTGAAAGTCCACGACCATTGGATGATTTGAGCATCGTGATCTACATATTGAGCTACAAATCAAATCATCATTTACACATCTAGAATGTGCGCACTTTACACCCATATACTCATCTTTTACACAGTGCAAGCAGTTGAAAAAAAAGGGGGTAAGGGAACACTGAAGTCTCCTAATGTATATGTTGTATTTGTGTTTTGGTTGTCTGCCTCAGCAGTTCTTTTGTTTCATCTGATACCACGATGACCGTAGCGGGCGGCGGCCCACTTTGCTTTGAGACGTCACCCCACTAATCCCGTCGAAGCCACTCGTCGAAGTTTTTCGAATCGTAGCCTCGAACCGGTTTTCAACCCCCCCCCCCCCGTCTCTCCGGTTGTTTTGTTTCTGCCCAACAATTGTTCGGCAATCACTGTATGCCCACAGCGTGGAGCACCACGGCCGGCACATGCGCTGTTCGTGGCACCTGCGGACGCCCGAAAGCGATGCATCGCTTGCACACGGGTTTCGAAATAGAGTAAAACAATAAAGCCCTCCGCCAAGAATGCTCCTGCACAACGGTGAACGCGTGCTTTTGCTGTAGATACGCTTTTGGAGGTTCTCCTCCTCGGCTGATTTTCAGATTAAGACCTGCACCCAGCAAAAAAAAAAAAGAAAAAAGAAAAAGGAAGCAGAGCTGTGTGCTGTATAAGGGAACATCGTCGAACCACAAGCGCCACACCTTCGTTTTTTTTTTTCTTCTGTATACGGCAAATACAAAGCTTCGCTATACGTTACACGCATTATCGATCAGTAACAGATGCCGTGCCGTAACGCCGGGCCGTACAGTTATTTTTCTTCGCCTTGGGTTGCCCGTCGACATTGAGATACGTTCAAAAGTTTGAACGACAGACGATTCTCGCTCCATGCGTGCATCTATATATGTGTCTTCTGCACTATATACACAACACGAGTTCACGAGAAGGCCGCGGCTGTTGATATCCAGTGTTATGGAACAATATACCTGACATAATAATTTACCGCATGACCTCAACTCCCTATATTTTGTTTTTCTCTTAGAGTGTATTGAATGACCTTGTAGCACATAGAGTATATTGAACGACAAAGTTGTTCAATACACTTTATGTATTCATTTCAGTTGCTTGTACTCGCATAAAACTTTTTAACTGAAGAGGTACGTACAATGCACGATTCCACGAACTTCCATGACAAGCTCCCATCTCAACGACCAGGATTGAGGACGCTGCCCGAGCTCAAGGAATCCTGCGGACTAAGGGTGCCTCTATATATATCTATGTTGTAAATAAAGCCGTTTACTCTCTATCTCTCTCTCGTGAACTTCATTACGCGTTTTGTTAATTTCGCGTGTTATAATGTCTGCCATTATTAAGTTGCAACAATGAATTCATTATTATATTGTAAAATTACTAACAGGAGGTCCCCTTGAGAGTTTTGTAACTCCGGAGCGCCTTTCCGTATAACGAATAATAAAAATCAACGGACCTGTGCGCTCTGAATTGTGATATCATGCGTTAAGGGTCGATAAACACACGTAACTTTCATTGCGGTTACTGTTCTTACACACTGCGTATTGCGGACTGAGACTGCTGTTGTTGTTATGAAAAATATTTAATACTGACGTGTGCTGAAATTGCGACATAATTATGAAGCATGTCGTATAGAAAAATTCTGAATTAATTATGACCAGGTGGCGTTCCGTTGCATTATGTTTGGTAGATTTACGGGGGCCCTCTTTCACTGTCATAATAGCTGCGCATTTCTTCTGAACTTTCGATCAGCTCCACGTTTGGCCAAACACTTTCCTTTGCGCTCTCACGCAGAGGGCACAACGGAGAGACTGAAAACACCCGAACCAGTCTTCTTACCTCTTCACCTTATCGTTTCCCTAACAATAAAGACGTGCCACCTTACCCAATCTTAGTTTCGCTCTGTTCCTCTCTAAGTCTCCTGTTTAAGTTAATTAGCATGAAGACATTACTTAGGGAAGGCACGCAGCCAGCGTAAACACCTGCTTATATGCACTACAAGACAAGATTTCTCTGTTTCACAGAGCAGCAATCACTCAAGGCACTCGTGATACGCGCGCATGCTTAACTCTTACGACAACAGTGTTTCATTGCCCCCGTATTCAGTAAATAATAGTATCCCGTTACAGAACTGCTATCCCCTTCACTCGTGCCAGCAGAACAATAAGCCCGTCGTTAACAGAAAGAACACAAAATAGCCAAAATTATTGTTTTTTACAGCTTTTTTTTTTTGGTCAGTTGAAAGAGCGTGATTACGAAGTTATGCCTTTATCAGGCCACGTAATGTGACATTTACAAAGCGTTAAAGAAATGGCTATATTAAAAAAAAAGCCAGATTTCTCGAAGAGGCAGGAAATTATACTTCTCTAGTTCGCTATAGCACAGACAAAAAACGACACAGTATCATAAGACCACATAAAAGAACAATAACTGTCTCTCACAGGAGTAGAAAATGTAATGTCCTAATAACACGCGTTCGATGTTCGTACAGCAAAAAAAAATGAAATAAGGTACAAAGACAATATTACACTGTAAATATGTCCTTGTTTTCCTCACGTTTCCTGAAACCTTTATATATTCCTCCCAAACAGTGCTCACTGCACGGCATGCGCAGGGTATGAGATGCTGGCGTCATTGCCAACATACAACGAGTCGCACATTAATCTTGCCCGCACTCAAAGCTCAACAACACCCACTCGAAATTAATCGAGCGAGTTGTGTAAACTTTCATTCGAGGCGCACCTCCTTCTAGACGATACTTTGTGTTCGAGTCGAAAGACGCTTCCGCGATGTGAAGCGCGTAGCCTAACAATTATGCCTCCGTTCTTACGAAGGCTGCATGAGGGCATTCTTTCAGATCGCAATCAACAATTAGCTTCACGCTCACGATCCTCCCAACTCACTATTCACTCCCTTCCGTATGGATTCGGCACCTCGCCGTTACACTCCGTTAAAACTGACAAATCGACGACTGCCCCTCCCGATTACCCGTCGCCCTCGCCCCACCAATCTAATCGCATTCGGGATTCGTTCTATCGTCGTGAACCACGTCGTTAAAGACCACTCCTCCAGCGCACCTCCGTTGCCGCCGTAATCTACTTCCGCCTTTGCTCACGTTTATCGCATTAGTAACCTTCGACTGTTTGTGTGCACCCCGGGCACTTCAAACCTCCTCCTTCTCTCCACCTCGCTTATAATTCATTCCTTCGACTGCTACACTCTCCTCCCAGCTCTCACACCCCTCCCCATCCCACCTTCTTCAGATTCCATCCTCCATTAGCCTTTTCCCAATCGCGCACGACTGCCGGACCAGTACATACACCGCTCGACAAGGGAGCAATATCACGAAGCCGGCGGACTTCTTCACTGCACGCAACAACACGGCACATTCTCCTCTTATCGTCGCACACACAGAGAAGCAAACAAACAAGCACACCGGAGGTGACCACGCTGCAATCGTGCCCGTTCACGTGACGCAAAACTGCTTCCTTCCTCGCTACAACACAGCACGTACAGCAAGGTTTCACTGCACACAAAATCGGCCCTTCCTATCTACCTCAAGAGCGGCACGTCTCTTACTGCAATCACGCCTTGTCACGTGACGCAAGATTCGGCAGCCTTTCCTTGCTGTAACGCAGAGCAGACAGCTTGCCGGAACCGCTATAGCTCCTTCGCTGCGTCCACCACCTTCCTTCGTAACGGTCATTCGACGAAGCGGCCACGTCGCTGCTGCCTATGTGTGCGTATCGGACGCGCGCCTTTCTTTGCTTTCTGTTTTCACGCCAGCGATGCCCGCGCGGCGTGCAACGCTCTCCAAACATGGTCAGCAGGAAGCAAGCGTGTTCGGCTGGCTGCCCGGCCCCTTCCATATTCATTCGCCGCGTAACACCCGTCACACTCGGAGATGCTTCCCGCTGAGCGAAAAGGTACGGGGATATGAGAGATAGAAAGCAGACGGGCAAGTATGGGTGGTGTGAGAGATAAGGTGTCCGAAAAGAAACACCGTTCCCTCATTAGTCGCGACGAATTGAACATGTGTCCGTCTCGTACGAATTTATCTGGACAATTATAGATGACGACATGGGAGCCCCCTGAAAGCAAAAAAAAAAAAAAAACCTTGCGCAACAAGAGTGAAAACGTCGACGGCGGAGCATAGAGGAGATGGGAGCGCGCAGTTCTTTTCGCGTTGTGTATTGGCTTTGAAAATTAACGGTCGCGACAATGATCCATTCCCTGTTCCGCAGCATGCATGTATACAAAAACGCATATACATATTGCTCCACACCGAACAACATGAGCGTTCTCTTGACCATGTACTTGCTTTTTTTTTCACGCTTCCTCAATGTCTGTCGCAAGTGGAAATATGAAGAGGCTAAGGATCACCCATCCTGTTTCGGTGCCACAGTTGCCCGATTTCTTAAACAAGCGCTGGACGTTCCAGTGTGACTGATAGTGTGAACTATGATGACGAACTATCATGAGCTAGGCTTCCCAGCTTAAGCCTTGAAAGCCGTACAAACCCTTTTGCAATGCATAGAGGCGACCTGGAGCGTGGTCAGGAATGTTTTTCAGGGGTGCCCAGGGGGGGGGGGGGGGGTTCAGTTATACTTTATGTACGTGCGTGTATTTGTTTGTGTGCGTTATTATATGCGCAAGCAAAATTGAAGGTTTTAAGAAGAGTTTACTTTCTCAATGTTATTTTGGCTGGCGATTCTCCGAAACACAAATAAATTTTCTCGTATAATATGTGCACTACACCATGATGCGGTCACCATGTCGCGAATATATATATACACCATGACCATGAATATATATATACTCCATGACGCCCACCTCCTTGTTTTCCATCACTTGGCTCTTTTGTCGCTCACACGCCCACTATGGTCGGGATAGAGCTGATGAACTCCAAATATACTCAGCAAAGCCCAGAGTCAACTGCCCACATTCACGCGTCAGGACCGCTTATCTCCAAAGTTGTGGACACAAAGAAACAGCCCCAAGTAAAATCTGACCAAACCAATCCTTTCGCAGTGTCGCCGTCGAGTTCCCAGCCACCTGAGAGCTTAACCAACACAGGAGGCTCGGAAGGACCAACTCTCAAGCACTGCCCTGTGCCAGAAACGTCCATTAAGAATGTCGTTGCAAGGGCCTCAGCAGATTTTTCTGTCAATTCTGGCGCTTAATCTTCATTGCCTGACACGAATCGCGACGCCCTAACTAGTATCAACTATTTGCTGGTCACATCAACCTACAAAGAAAAGCGGGCTCATGTTTCTAAAGGAAGTTCACCTCGTCAGATAGTGCAACATCAGCAATGCCAACAAAAGCAACAAGGAGATGCTCAACAGCTAAAACGGCCACACCAACAAGGACAACAAAGAACTAAAGCCATATCACAAGTACACTTGCGTCTTAAAGAATGGCGCGAACAACGACCACTACAGAAGAGACTGATTCCGCATTTGAGTCATTTTCGCAGAAAGAAAAGCCAAGGAACTTTTCTGCACCAGCGTTCAAGATTGCGCCTTCGGTCTGAACACCTGCGACATCGCCATAGAAAACTACCTAAACGCCACAAAACAACCGCTTGTACTCTGCAGAAACACAAGCAGCGCCCTATCAGCCACGATCAACGGGCACGCAAACTGCATTCACGCCGTTCGTATCACTCACAACGAAAAATGCGACGCCAGCAAAACTGTCTATCCTGCAAGGCGTTCCAACCTCGTTCATTCCTCGCAAGAACGCCGGCTGCGTTTCCATCTGTTTCCACGCTGAAAGCATGCTTATGTTATCCAGAGCGTGCCAGCCAGCCTCGCCCACCAGAGCCGTACTTGATAACCCCGGATTGCTGCCCTCCCCTGTGAAGTCTTTGTGCGATCTTACAAAACTTCAATGTGATGTGGAACTACAGCCCATTTGGACATTTTTTTGTGCTCTAAGATTGCTTGTTCATCATGTATTGTAATATGTAACACGCGCATTTTTTTCTGGGGAGGGGGAATCCTGTAACGTAAGAAGGTAGCGATGGTTGGTAGAAGCTGAGGAGGAAGAAGTCAGAATGGAATAAACATGGCGTATGAGCCAGGCCACGTCTCCCATTCATCATAGCGTCATATATATATATATATATATATATATATATATATATATATATATATATATATATATATATATATATATATATGGGAAATAGGTGTATGTTTAAGGGCTCGTTTTTCAGTGTTTTGACAAACTATTAATGAAATCTAACAGAATATAATGCCAAGGAAAGTATAGGGGACGTTATTAGACCAAATTGTAATATAAATGTGAAGAAAAGTGGGTGAAAAGATCATTTGTCGTGGGCAGGAACCGGTGTGTTTGTGTTTGATCACCTAAAGGGTTTTTCACTATCTCCCCATATGCGTATACAGTGCGTACAGAGTTGATAGAAAAAAAAAACGCGAACAGCATGGCACCATTTTCATCACGCTCTGACCTTGATGGCAATAAAAATATTCCAGCGTGGTTCTTGATTGTATGATGGATGAGTCTATTGTTTTTTTTAATCCCCATCCAGGCTACAACGCATCGAAAAGAAATGCGAAAATGCAGAGAATGTAGACGTCGCACAGCAGTTCGCGTTCCCTTCCATCACCGTTGTACGAGAGTGTATGCTTCTGCGGGTATGTGATATCGAGAGATGATGAGCGAAAAGCAAGAGTGGGATTGGGGTAGGTTGAGTAGAACTCTACCGCATTGTTACCCTATAAATGTTTATTTACACAACTTCGACAACCTTGACGCACGAGTAACCGGCGCCTGCACGCTCCTACGAAGTTTTCCTTTACTTCCCCACGGTGTCCCTCCGTCCATAAACCACCGTCCGGCGGCAACAGCGTACGCAGCACGGTTACATGAGGTAAAGCCGATACATCTGCGAACAACAAAACGTAATCAAAATTGATTGATTTGTGGGGTTTAACGTACCAAAACCACCATATGATTATGAGAGACGCCGTAGTGGAGGGTTCCGGAAATTTCGACCACCTGGGGTTCTTTAACGTGCACCCAAATCTGAGCACACGGGCCTACAACATTTCCGCCTCCATCGGAAATGCAGCCCCCGCAGCCGGGATTCGAACCCGTGACCTGCGGGTCAGCAGCCGAGTACCTTAGCCACTAGACCACCACGGCGGGGCAACGTAATCAAAATGTTTTTTTTTTACAGTAACAAAGAAAGTAAAAGGCCACAACACTGCAAACATCGTCATTTAACGACCCACCAGTTAAAGCATATGACAGAACAAACGGGTAAGAAGAACAAGATAAATGGCTGTTAACCAGAAGGAGATAGAAGGCCACTATTCATAATCTGATGCACACTGGTTCGCCCATAATTAGCATTGACTTCGTAAATATGCTTAAATACTATTTTGTTCGCCATCTGAGGCGACCTCCAGGTGCCCCCAAATCAGCGGATCTCGTCGTACTGCAAATACGCCGAGGCAAGAGACTCGAGGGACACTTCGTCTCGCGAAGCGAGCGCGCAAGCCGTGCCGAGTCGAAGAGCGCGTCGGGCGAACGACCTCAGGTAACCGAGCTTGCCCTTGGCAGTGAATGGGACGTCGACGGAGCGGGCCACCGCCGGGAGAGGAAGCCGCCGGAACTCCCTTTCCCTGCGTCATTTCCTCCTCGCTTAGATGGCCGAAGTAGAGCCTTCTTCTTCCTCGTTTATTATGCCCCCGCCGCTGGTTGAAAGGAAGTGCGCCCGCTTGTCGGAACTGGGTTAGCTTACTACTGTGTCGACTGCCAACGCCCCGTTCTCTCCTCGCCCTCTGTCTTTCTCCTCGCGCTCTATACACGTGCGATGACGAGGACCGACCGACAGAAGTGGGGCCTAATAGTTAACGTTTGTACTCGCGATAACCCTAGGTTACTAACATTATCCTTGTAATGATGATAAATGTTGAAGCTGACGTTAAACAACTTAGCGTGAAACTGACGCAAGCACGCTATGCAAAGAAGATAGCATTTTTTTTTTTTTTAAGGTGAGAACCTCAGATGCCTCACCGAACGCAAAAATTTACCGTTGGCGACAGTAGCGGCAGCACGAGCGCGAGTGATGCAAAAACTGATCACGTAACTACATCAAAATATGACGTCATCGTGACGTCACGGGTCTTGGAGGGGGCGGTTGAGGATTAATACAACGACTGAGAAGAAGAATGCGCATCAGATGTGCAAAAATTACTGCAGATTCATGAAGTGAATGCTGATAGTCCCCGGGAGTGAAGCTAGGTAGTATAAGGCCCCGCAGCGGTGGTCTAGTGGCTAAGGTACTCGGCTGCTGACCCGCAGGTCGCGGGCTCGAATCCCGGCTGCGGCGGCTGCATTCCCTACGGAAGCGGAAATGTTGTAGGCCCATGTGCTCAGGTTTGGGTGCACGTTAAAGTACCCCAGGTGGTCGAAATTTCCGGAGCCCTGCACTATACGGCGTCTCTCATAATCATGGTGGTTTTGGAACGTTAAACCCCACATATCAATCAATTAATTAGGTAGTATAAGGTCCATAATGAGTTGAAGTCACCGAACACTATTAAGGAAAGAAAGATGGGCGGACGGACATATTTACGGTCTATTCTAAAGCTATGAACAATATCTATATATTTGAAACACCTACATGTGTTTTCGTCCGACGTAACTTACGACAACGGCTTCAGCGGACATCGCGAGAACCTAAGGAGCTTCGATCGTAAATAATCAAATGCGGCGAAAGGCCACTGAGTTCGCTATCGCTGCATGTACGTGTAATGTCTGGGTAAACTCGAAGGTTGCAAGTTCAGGTATCACCGACGGAAAGGGTGATTTTTTTCGCCCACTTCAGTTCATTTTCATTGACATCACAATTACTAAAGCTAAATACAACATATAACGTCATTTATGCTTTCGTTGCGAACCGAGATGTCGTCGATTCGGCTCCCAGGCCATCCGCATCGACGGATAAAATTGTTCGTGCGCATTTTGAAGCCGTCGATATGACGTTAGTGAAGTTTTGGTTGACCCTGGCATCAAATAAACACTACCGTTTTAAAATATCCTCAAACCGTTGTACGCGCCAAAAAATTGTTTAGTACCATTATTTTGTCCATTATTTCGTTTTCGGGTTTTCTTTATTGACGTTAATTTAAGTATCATTTATTATTACAGTATTTATCTAGGTATATTTTATCCATTTGTGTATGTATAGCCGTATCCGGCCTGTATATGCAGTCTATTCATGTGCGTACTGATGTTGGTTTGTCGGATTCTGACTGGAGGCCCTCTTTAGATCTTACCTTTGGGCCTCCTCCTGAAAATCTTTCACCATTTAGAACGGGAGAGGAGTAAGCTGTCCAAGTACTGCAACAAATATTTGTTTAGTATAATTGTTTGGGGAGAGTTATATGCAGCTACCTCGAATATCCTTACGCATTCAGAAAAAAAAAAAGAGTCCAACGATTCCGAGTACTTCGTACTCGACTATGGGAACGCAGTGAAACCGTCCAGGCGAAAATACAGAAAATATGTGTTTAGAAAAATTGGTTAACGATTTAGAGCACATGGTAGTCTACTATGGGAGAGCTTAAAGCCGTCCCGTGGGCCCTCAACACCCGAAACCAAATTCCTAAACTCGGCCACATCGGCCGAGAAGCGATACGGTTAGTGCATTCTGCGTCTTTGTAAAGGGGCTCTAATGGGGGCAAATTTGTACAGGTGCTGCTAACCTAAATTTTCCGCTTAGCCGTCGTGGTTGCGCTGGGCATCTCATTGATTTTTTTCAAAATTTTTATTTAAGATTGTGGATTGCCGAATTGTTGGTCACGTATTCTTGAAAAATTCTGCACTTACTTCATATGCTTTATAGAGATTTCCGCGCATCCCGAGTTTCTGCTTGCCCCATCCATGGCTTTTATACGTGCCACACAACTGGTGAAGTGGTAGAGCGTCAGTTAGAATGCACGAGCTAGCGGTTTCGATTCCCTGTGATCGTCGAGTACCCACCGGTTTAGAAGAGAGCCCTTAAGTTCCGAATGCTATCCCTCCTCCTCCCTCCGCCTCCTATCACCCAAGGAGAGAGAGAGGGGTAGACTTTATTTATATGTATAATAAAATTCCGGCAGAATGTTGGGCTGGGCCCCCACCTAGGAGCTAACGGAGAGACCGTGTTTCCCGGCAGCTTCCTTGGCCTGCTGGAGCACCCTAAGTTGCTTGTCCAGGCCCGAACTGAGCAGCGCAGTCCGCCAACGCGACCGAAGGTCTTCATTGGAGGCCGCGACCACAGAATTTCTGACTAACGCTGGACATCCCCACAAGATATGGTCAGGAGTGGCTCTGGTGGTACAGTACTGGCATGAATTAGAACTATAGACGCCGGGATACATGTGGTGCATGGTGACGGGTTCGTGCATGTGCGTGTCTGTAGCTGCCGCCATTGAATGGACTGGGCCCGATTTAGCTTGGGGTGAGGCGGAGGGTACTCCCGCCCTGGGAGGTTCAAAAAATGCATTCTTTTCAAACCTCCTTGCTCTCACCATGACGCGGCACCGTGCTTCTTCACGAGTTGCCGAAATCACCGTCGTTCTTAACTTCATACCACCCATCTCTTTCAATGAACGGTACGAGCACGTCTCACCCCGTGAGCCTCATCTTACAAGCGCGTTAGCAAGGGTCGTCTTGAGACAGGTACAAGTGGTCACCGATCTCTCCCCAATTTATAGGGGGGGGGGGGGGGGGGGTCACCTTGTCCTTCCATCCGGCGTAGCCAGTAGCGTCGCACTTATCAGACAATAGATGGCGCTGTCCCAGACAGACTGACGGACGGACGCATGCGCGGACGCACTGACGGATGGACGAACGGACGCTTCGACCCCCTCGTCATCATTCACTCTACGTATATGCTGTGATTTTTTTTTAATTACGATGGTACATGGTAGCTGCTGCGTACGTCCTGGTAGCAACTATGGGGGTGATGATTGATTGATATGTGGGGTTTAACGTCCCAAAACCACCATATGATTATGAGAGACGCCGTAGTGGAGGGCTCCGGAAATTTCGACCACCTGAGGTTCTTTAACGTGCACCCAAATCTCAGCACACGGTCCTACAACATTTCCGCCTCCATCGGAAATGTAGCCGCCGCAGCCGGGATTTGAACCCGCCACCTGCGGGTCAGCAGCCGAGTACCTTAGCCACTAGACCACCGCGGTGAAGCAACTACGGGGGTGGCGCACAGGCAAGCGGACGGAGGGGACGGCAGCGCACACACGTAGCGGCGGTCGTAGAAGCTTAATTTATTACGTAGCAGCATATTGTTGCGTGGAGACTCCGGGTAGCCGAACGTTCTTGTATGGTGGTGGGGGAACCCTAAGTACAGGGATCTCACTGCGGCTGACGCTCTGCGGGCCCGGCGACATCGACTGAGCTGATCGTTCTGGTCAGCAGTTGCCTACATCACTCCGTGGCAGTTTGTTGTATGTGCGCATTTACTTAGATTCGGGTGCACGCTGAGGAACCCCCAGTCATGGAAATTTTCGGAGCTCTTCACTATACGATGTCCCTCATAATCGCATCTTGATTTCGGGATGTAAAAACCCCAAAAATTATTTTTATTGCATGGTGCTCGCCCTGTACATCAATAACAGCCAGCTCATTTCCTTTCAGCCCCATGTAACCAGGGAACCGTATTGCCACACTCTTCCGTCAAGTACTGTTTACGCCCAATTACACGTGCGAGTGCTTTCTTGCGCCTGCAAACCGTGCCGATGGGCTAAGAACCACCAAGATCATCTTAGAAACTTCCCATGGTATTACGCGCACAACGCGAACATTCCTGGAACACACTGCGGAGGCGACGTGCGAATTCTTCTGCGCATACCAAGATTGGGCGACGTGCGTCAAGTCATGACTTTAAGGAAGTAACTGATTTAATAACATTGAGAGAACGTGCACCCGTCACGCCGCGCGGACACTCACTTTCTCGGGTCGCTGCCGCATGTCTTCTACTTTGTCCCCCACTTTTTTCTTTTTTTCTCTCTCTCGTCCCGATGGAATCACAGAAGAGGTCGTAGCCTGCAAGCGGCCAGGTCCAATGCATCAGATCATCATCTTGGTCATCCATCGAGACCAGCTCTGCAATTGTGTTGAAGCAGCCGCGCTGCGCTGCTGCAGAGACGACCAGTCCAGTGGCTTTTCGCGAGGTTTCTCAGCGATACCAAGAACCGCTGCATTCCGTCGGTCGGCGAGTCCCATTGGCCTCTGGCACCAGAGCCCCGTCCTCTGCAGACACCGCCGTTATGGTTCGAGCTCGTTCTCTTCAACTTTACTATAGGAGAACAGAACACAACAATGCGTATACCGGCTAGCAATAACGCTGGAACATCCTACGGCACATGTAAAATACCACGCGCATCACCGCTTGTCAGTTGATCAACAGCCGATGCTCTGTACGCCGCCATCAGTGCCAGATGTACATCGATGTATAGTCAGACTTTCCGTTCACCGGCCACAAGTTGGGCCAAGTTTCATATTGGACCTATGGTCGGCTCCCATCGCCCACATCACGGCCCAGTGACACAATGATTTGACACTAAGTAGTAGGGTGTGTGTCGAAATGCTCGCCAATCCGTGTAGCATTCAGGGCGATAAGCAAACTATGCGATGCGCCCCAGCAAGCAGTTGCGACAATCCACTCGGGAGTCCGTGAGAACTGTAAGTGATCGCGTTACAACAGCGGAACTGCTTGATCTTTTCGTTTTAAATGCGTAGCATTTTTTTAGTCGCACGATGTCACGCGTCGTGCGTCGGCGTTGTCCACACCCCCACTGCGCATGCTCGCGACTCGCGCATCGTGCCGCATGCTCGTGCCGACTGTTTGCTTACACCCCACCCCCTCTCTCTCGCCTCGCAAGAGCGACGCAGGCAGCGTCTGCTAGTAAAAATTGACTGCTCGAGCTGCACAAGCGTTCACTGGCACATCAGCGTCCTGCCACTCGTGGAAGGCAACACTTCTCCTGCATTTATTAAATAAGAACAGTAAAGACGAAATAACAATTAAGCATTTCCAAACCATGCCAATGACGCAAAACTTACGCGATACCCCCCCCTCCCCCCTGTGACGCATTTACTCGAGTTCCCAACCATCGGAAAAGGGGGGGGGGGGGCATTTTAGGGGCGAAGCTCCTTATGGCGTGGCTTGTGCGTCCCTCGTAGTACGTAACCACCAGTGGCACATACCCGAAATAGGTATAACATTTGACCTCCAAGGTGGTGCCGGTGAGAGATTTCTTCTGTGCGTTGTTTAACAATAAAAAATAGTGCTCAATGTACATGTCAATGGCTGCTAATGGGGAATGAGAGACAGGAGCATTCGGCTTTTAGTCAACGCGCACGCTGCGATCCCCATTAGCAGCCATTGGCATGTACATTGAGCACTATCGGACAACAAAGGGTTGCTACATTAAGTCGCTGGGTGTAACCTCCTTTTTTTTTTTATTGATATGATATATAAGGAGATGTTGGCGCACCATTATGGCGCCGGCTACTCCTTAGCCGTTGATTGAAACTTGAACACGTATCTTGAAGCAAAACATAAAAAGCAGTGCATGGAAAATAGAAAACTCTGGCACAGATATGCAAAGACACACTTATACGCACATATCACAATGGTAACTAAATGTTCGAAAGTCAATGTAAGAAGTCTCTGGAAATGTCCCTCGTTATTATTCGGTCCACCAGCACAAAACAGCAAAGCACACGTTTGGTCCTTGTAAAGATGCATTCACTTGTATGTACATAATAGTTGACACGTCATTCATTTCACAACACACACGTGATGGGTGTCACATGATACTGTAAATAATAAGTACATGTGTTACAAATGAAGGTTTGTTCTTTGTTAATACTTGTCAGCAATCCCGCTGTCTTGTAAAAAACGTGTTAATGCTTTTAAAGCGTGGGATTGTAAAACTCCAGTTGGCCACGGGCCCAGAAGTTTTTTCATGCTAAATGGTCTGCGGTCCAATGCGAACAGTTCGCACTTAAGACGGCGTCTCGGCGTGTCATGATGTGGACAGTCTATGAGAAGGTGACAGACGTCTTCATCTATAAATCCACATTCGCATTCGGGAGTTTCAGCTCTGCCGATTCTGTGCAAAAAATGTTTTGTGTATGCGGTGCCTAGCCTCAATCGGTGAATTAGAGTTTCCATCCTTCTATCTAATGCCAGCGTAATTTTGAATTCAATACATGGATCGATGTGATATAAATCGCAGCTCTTTGTACTTTGGTCAAACCAAGCAGTTTTGCTCATTCTGAAAGTTGTATTTTTTATAATACTGCGCAATTCATTTTTCGAAATTGGTAAAGAAACAGTAACGTCTCTACGATGTGCTTGTCGTGCTGCTTCATCGGCAGCTGTGTTTCCAGGAATGTTGCAGTGGCCAGGTATCCACTGGAATTTGATCTCATGTTGCGCCTTCTTTGCTTTGGTGAGCTCCTTCAGCGTTTCGTATGTCATACTATCACTTATTACTGTCCTGTTTGTACTGGAGAGTGATCTTAATGCGGCCTGTGAGTCGCTAAAAAGTACCCATTTTCTAGCGTCTGCTACCGAGTTTATAAACTTTAGAGCATACAGAATAGCGATGAGCTCAGATGTAGTAGATGACGTCATGCGACATAATTTAAACGATTCCAGAATATTGAGCTGTGGTATGATAAATGCCGATGTTGAAGACGTTGTAGTACTTGAGCCATCTGTGTAAATATGTATGTACCCTGGATACCGCATGTGTATCTGATAAAGCGCTAGTTGTTGAGCAGCTTGGATGAACATGTCTCTCTTTCTGATAATGCCATCCACTGAGAATTCAATGCTTGGTATTACAAGCAGCCATGGAGGATAGTCCATTTCAGAGCTCCAAAATTCATTTCTGGGGAATATATGTATATTACTCTGTACATCGTTATGAGCATTGCTTTTATCTCTTAGTAAAATCTCCTGTGCCAATGGGTGGTCCCTGTGTTGCGTCTGTAAGCGAAAAAAATGGCGGCATGTTTCAATTGTTCTCATGACTGGAAAGGGTGGTTGTCGAGTCTCTGCTATGACAAGGCTGCTGGAAGTCGCTCGTGGAACACCTATGCAGACGCGCAGTCCCCTAGCTAATAGTCTTTGAAGTCGCTCCTCTGAAGTGCGGGAAAGGCCGTGTAACACTGCTGCAGAATATGCAACTTTTTGTCGTATTAAAGCATTGTGAACAGCGAGCATGGATGATACAGATCCACCCCATGATGTCCCAGCAATTCTGCGGAGTATATTCACTAGCGTATTCACCTCGTTTTCAAGTTTCTTTATGTGAGGTGCCCATGATAGCTGCCTATCCAGTATTACTCCGAGAAACCGATGCTGTGTCACAATCATTAGTGCACGGTTCTTCTTCTAAATTGAGATTGAAGTTCTTTAACTTCTTACGGGTGAAGGGCAATACAGCTGTCTTTGCGTGCGATAGAATCATTCCTCTTTCTTTTAAAAAGTTGTTGATAATATTTATTCCGTCCTGCAATGCAATCTGAATTAACCGTATGTCCGTGCCAGATGCCCAAATGCACACATCATCTGCATATAAGGAGTATTTCAACCTGGAAGGCAGTCTTTTAGCTAAATCAGCCATAACACAGTTGAAAAGAAAAGGGCTGAGTACGCTTCCTTGTGGCACTCCCTGTCTGACGTCGTGTTCTGCACTTTTTCCTTCACTCGTCTGAATGAATATTTTACGACCTGATAAAAATTTGGATACCCACCGCAAAGACCTGCCGGACAGTCCATGTTCCAACATACTCAGCAGAACATGAGTGTGACTGACTGTGTCAAATGCCCTTTTGATATCCAAGAACACTGCGACCGTCAAACTACCACAGGCGCGTTCATGCTCCACATACGTTACTAAGTCCAGTATTGCATCCATTGTGCATCTCTGTTTCCTAAAACCTGTCAAGTAGTTGGAGAATACACCAGTTCTGTTGCACCACCATTGAAGTCGCGCATCAATCATTTTTTCCATTACCTTACATAAACAGCTTGTCAGACTGATTGGACGGAAGGATTCAAGGTTCAAGGGCGTCTTAGCCGGTTTTAAGATCGGAATGATGCGAGCAGACTTCCAAGACTCGGGTACAATTTCTTGCGTCCGTAGATTATTGTAAATATCTAAGAGAATAGTTGTTCCTGTGGGCCCAAGGTTCTTTAGCATATTGTACGTAATGCCGTCCGGTCCAGGGGCCGATTTTTGACGACATGATGCTATAGCACAATGCAGCTCCCTTAACGTAAATACAGGGTCTAGCTGAGGATGCTGGGCCCAAAAGCTAGCATTAATTTTCTGGTTGGCTAACGCGACAGAATTATCAAATAATGCACATTGTGATGCGGCGGGCCTACTGATAAGTTGACAAAATCCATCTGCTACCACAGCTTCCGGTTTGTCCAAAGCTACAGCAAGAGCACGAAATGGTAAGCTCTGTGATACAGGGCCACTAAGTGCTCGAATTACAAGCCAAATTCTTGGAACAGGTGTGTGGGGAGAGAGCGTGCCACAGAAATCACGCCAGCGTCGTTTACCTAAATTTTCTAGCCGTCTGCGCATTACACTGTGGATTTTCTGTGCATTTTTGTATGCTTCTAAACTTCCGCTGCGTCGATATGCCCTTTCTGAACGTCGTCTGATGGCTCTTAGATGTTCATACTCTCCATCGACTGCAGCATAGTCTTTTGGAATCGGGACTTTCTTTGTACATTTATTCGCATTATCTTGCAGAAATTCAGTAAAGCTTTCAACTGTCGTGAGGTCACTATTTTGGTTTGTTAGGTGGTGCCGAAAAGCTTTCCAGTTCGTCAGTTTGCTGTAGCGTCTGGTGCCGTCTTTTCGCAAGTAGGGGTGATTTATTAGAATGGGAAAATGGTCACTCCCACGTGTTTCTACATCCGTTGTCCATACCACACCATTCACTAGATCTTGGGAACACAAGGTTACATCGATGCAACTGGAGTAATTATGCCCTCGGACAAAAGTTGGGGAGCCGTCATTTAAAACTGTCAAATTGCATTTGTCTGCGGCACACTCAACAATGTTCCCACGTGCATCACATCGATCACTACACAGATTATGTTGTGCGCATTAATGTCTCCGCATATAAACGTATATGAATTAGAAATGTTGAAGATATTTGTTAGCTCTTCTACCGAAATGCGGCTTGAAGGTTGTAGGTAAAAATTGATCACTGTAACGCACTGCTCACCAAAGGATACTTTGCAAGCGACGAATTCCGGGAAGTCCGAATCACTTGAGTGAACTTGATGAGAAGGTAGGTCCTTTCTGATGCACAAATGTACTCTGCTATGACCACTTCGACGAGATGACTTATATATCACGTAGTTGGAGAGGCGGAAATCATCATTCATTCCTGCCTCTTGGATGCAAAGTATTGGAAAATTATACTGCAGAAGGAGTTTACGGAAGTCAGCACACTTCCTTCGAAGACCATTGGCATTCCACTGGTATATGAAGACATCTTTGTAGCACTTATTCATATGTTACTTGTCGCAGGTTTGACCCGGACTGTTGACACAATAGTGCTTCCAGAGGCAGCAGGGCTTTTACTTCTGGCAGGTTGTTTGCTTCCGGTAGAGCAGACAGGATTGCCTTAAGTGCTGCGAAAAGCATTGGCAGAATCAACTGCATGACTGGTGCAGAGGCACGGTCTCCATTGAATGGTTGATTTTCTGAGGCCTGTTGAGAATGACGTGACGTTTCGATGTTGTAGTTGGGGCGAACACTGGCACTGTCGGTTTTGCTACTTTCCGGCAGAGGTCCCGTGGGCGTTCGCAGCTTTGACGCGTATGTTGGGTTACTTGAAGGTACTTCTCGTGAGTGGTCTCTCGAGTGTGCTCTTGGCGGCTCTCTTGGCGGTTCTCTTGGCGTGCTTGTCGACTGTTGTTGTGGTGGTCGCTGAGGTGGATCACGTACAGGATGAACAATCTCAAGGTCTGGAGATGGTTCATTGGGGCGCGGTTTTCTTCCATGAATGAGCTCATGCCGACGCATTTTTGCAGCAGCTTTACTTTGCGGGCAGCCTGAATATGAGGCAGCGTGATTACCTGCACAGTTTGCACACTTCGGCTGAAGAACAGACTTGCACTCCTTATGATGGTGTTCTTCTGAGCAGATCTTACACCGGCGTGTGTTACGGCAACTTTTCGCCATGTGTCCGAATCGCTGGCAGTTATAGCACCGAAGTGCTGGACCAAGATATTCTTCCACTGGGTGACTGGTGAATCCTAAGTAGATTCTTCCTGGAATCGGGCGGTCATCTCGAAAAGTCAGGATCACTGAGTGAAGTGGACGCGTCGTTACTCCTCCATCTTCCTGGCGGTAGTATTTTATTTGCCGTCGCGCCGATATAACCCCTGCATCTCTCAAGTACTCTAGGAGTTGTTCATCTGAATACTGCAGAGGAACATGTTTTATTTTCCCAACGTTCCGAGTGTATGACTCTGGGATAAAAGGCTTAACTTCCAAGCCACCTACATTTGAAAGCATCAGAAGACGCTTGGCTGAACTTAAGGAAGCAACGCTGACACTGAAGCTTCCATCTCTGATCGTTCTGAATGACTGCACTTTTTCTTTAGCAGCGGAAACTACTTCAGCTGACACTCGATTGGGGTTCACTTTCCAGAAGCTAGCACCTTCAGCTGTTGGACGAAAGACGACTGGGATACCCTCTGCTCGTTTCTTTTTATAAGTAACCAACGTAAATGGTTCATCTTCGCCCATGTCTTCTTCATCACTTAGGTAATAAGTTGACGTTTTATCGTCGAGAGGATTCTCTTCTAAGCGAGGCTTCTTGCTCTCAGCTTCATCGTCTTCCATTGCTGCTGTGCTCGCTGGAGCCATTTCGCGGTTGTGAATTTGCAAACGTGCCGGCTTTATGATGCTTGGACGCACCTGTAAGCCCCCAGGCTTTTCATTGTGTCCTGCAGTATCACTCATGTGGTTTAACGCACTTGGACGAGCATAAGGCTCGTGGCGATGGCTACCAACCACCGTAGTGGTCGCGTACTATAGCCAAGTCTTTGATAACGAAACCTCGTACCTGTAGGGCGCCGAGCCCTCGAAGTCTTCACCCGGCGTATTGTTGGCACACCGCGAAGAAATGGATGTCAGCGTAATAGTCCAAGAAAAGAACAGAAATCGAACAGTGCACAGAAACAGCGACTGAACAGCTGTGCCCTCCTTAGTTTTAGAAAGGTTTAGCGAGCGTTGAGCCGCAGGGCCATGAATACAATGAACTAGTATATACCATGAACGAATTCGAGGTGGTTAAAGGGGGGAAGCAGATACGAAGCGCAAGCCGTAAGAAATTAAAAGCTGAATCCTCCTGTCTCTCATTTCACATTAGCAGCCACTGGCATGTACATTGAGCACTATCTGACAGGAAAAGGTTGCTACGTTATACTCGCTGGGCGTAACCTCCTTGGTTTTATAAAGGTTTAGCGAGCATTGGGGCGCAGTGCCATGAATACAGTGAATTAGTATATACCATGAACTCAAGGAGGTTGAAGGTGGGAAGTAGACCCGAAGCGCAAGCCGTAAGAAAGTGTGCGTGTGCCACCTCTCGTTTAGTCCTTGGAATGTCCACTGAATGGCGGTGCTTCTATATGGGGAATATATGATAAAAAGATGCGAGATGGTGGGACTTGGAGTGTTGATTAGATGGACGAACGGACACACAGACAGATGCATGGATGGACGCATGAACGGACGCAGGGGCGGATGCATGAACGAACGCAGGGGACGGGCGCACGAACAGACGCATGGACGGTCACACAGACGGACGCATGGACGGACGAATGCTTCGCCCCACTCTCCATTATTCACTCCGTGGATATGCTGCCATTTTTTTTTTTTTTTGCAAATTTTGGTTTCGCGCGACCCGAAAACTAAGCTGCGCCAGAGCGTGCAAGCAGATATTTCACGCTCTCTTCGTATTCCAGATCTTAGGACTGACTAAAAATAAAGACCATTCGCTCTTGATGTCATAGATTTTAGATATGGGTACCGCCGAGGCATATGCCTCTGTGTTGCCAAGTAGTTCGGTAGATGATAAGGTCGATGGTCAGTACACCCATTGAGGCTGACGCGATCAATGTGCAACGAAGCCATGACTTTGTCAACTTTGGATAAAACTTGCTAAATGTTGAGAGTAGCTTACTGTTTATATAAGTTTAATCATCTCGATGTTCATGAATGTTCTGTCCTTGTGCCATTTTGCAGTGTACATCACTGCATACACAAGTAAGTTATTTTCGCTGTGTATAACAGCTTTCACTGTACATACACATGATCAACATTGTCCATCTTTCGGTGTGCATGTACGCATGTAAGACGTATCTGGAAATAAATTTTTTTAAACCACTTCTAGCGGGACGGCTCTCCCACAGTTGAGCACGAAGTACTCTAAATCGTTAAACATTTTTTTTCTAAACACATCTGTCGAAATATATGTGCCCATTACTGGACTGTTATGCAACTTTTGTTTTTTTGTACATAGTGTAAATAAACTATTTCTAAACGGGGCTTTGTTCTGATCATCATTGTACATCTTTCTGTGTGCACATAAGCTATGTAAGATATGCCTGGAAATAAAATTCCCTTAAACGAGGGCTTCGTTCCTGACAAAATACACTCGGCATTTCCAGTTTGGTTGTACAGGCAGCAGAGCCTTGTATAGGCTGGTTTCAGGCCTACGGGGCGGCTTTATGCTCTCCCATAGTAGAGTACCTCGTACTCTAAATCGTCACCCCTTTTTTCTAAACACAGAACACTATGCACAGGGCCCTGATCAAGTGTCAGGCCCACGGGACGGCTTTGTGCTGTCCAATGGTTGAGTAATAGGTACTCAAAACCTTTAACCACTTTTTCTAATACTGGTGTCACACGCACACTTTATTCGCGATCAGTGTCGAACCGGATTAACCACGATCGAGATTAGGTACTGCGACATGGTCACTTTTAATCACGATCAGGCGTGATCGGGATAAAGACTATCGCGGTCCGAGCATAGCGATCTGCCTGAGAGATCGCGATTTTTTTGTCGTCGGCACACCCTAGCAGAGCTTGTTGAAAGCACAATAAACAATAAAATCGAGCATAGCTTAATCAAAACGCTTTAAAACAGCTAGATGTTTATGAAAAAGCAAAATTCTAGACTGTTTATATCAGAACAATATCTGAAGTATTGCATATTTTATGGTTCCCGTCGACCGCATGTAATTACGGGAGAAGCAGACGACAAGCAGATGAGAAGCAGTCGACCGTCGCCTTCAGCGCTTAGTTCAACTTTCGCCCCGTCGGAGCTGTTGGAGCCCCTCGGAGCAAACTGATTATGAGTGTCGCAAGCCTTTCGACTACGTCGCAACGTACGAGCACTTCGTGGTCGAATGAAGAGACCTTTACAGCAATTGACCGTTGGCAGGAGCGACTGGAACAGACTTGAGGCGCCAGAAGTGAAACACTGGAGCGTACAACGAGATTCACGCTTCACTGCGACTACACGGGTAAGAGCGGGGGCCATCAGAAATAAAAGCGAAGGTTAAGAATCTCACACAGCAACGCAGGCAAGTGCTATGGAAAATTTTATCGAATGATAGATGTATGAAATTACTATTGTAGTGGCATGCAAAGTTTTTGACGTTCGAGCGGTTCGCACATGATTAACATTGCTGGTAAAGGGCTCTATAGATATAGCATACGCAAAGTTTTGTCAGTGGCATGTTTTACGGCGCGCAAATGCCACATGGGACATTTCATCTGACTAAATTGAGCTCGAACCGGATTAGCTTGAGCCGTGTAGCAGCGGTCATAAAGTTGATCGCGATCAAAAAAACTCATCCGGATCGCCCTGATCGCGATTAAAAGTGCCCGTATGACACCGGTATAAATCTCACTGTAGGGACGGCTTCATGCACTCCCATAGTAGAGTACCAAGTACTCTACATCGTTGAACGCGTTTTCTAAACACACAACTGCTGCGTTGCTAGCTGGTCATGACATAGCACTGCCTATAATGGGGAGGGGTTACTGCTCTCCCGTAGTTGAGTACGAAGTACTCGAAATCGTTAAACACTTTTTCTAAACACACAGCTCCATAGTAGAGTACGAAGTACTCTAAATCGTTAAACAATTTTTGTTAACACACAGCTTTGTTACGAGAGGAAGGGCGGGTAAGTACGCTAGGCGGTGGAAAGAACAATTTTCCTACAAGGGCAACCCTAATTCTTGCCGATGCGGAATTCTGAAGTGTGAGGCATGGTCATATTACAAACTTGGAACGAAAAGTGTTGAAAACTCATTGCTATAGACATCAACGCCTGCCAACGTTTGAAGCGGCGACTATGGGAGGAGGGAAAAAAACAACCAAAACCAAAAATCAATTTATTATATTATTTTAAATAGTCGTAATTTTTAGTATGTCAAAGTTAACTTTTGTATACTTTACGTTTATCTGACACTTAGCTAAATAGTTGATTACCTCATTTTTTTTTTTTGGTCGAGTGCCATAAATGGGGAGGGTATCCAGGCAGGGCTCGTGTTTCGTTCGGAGCATTGCCGGGTTAATGAGGCGTCGCTCACTTTAGCGTAATAGTTTCATGCGTACCTTCCGTAGTTTATTTATTTGCTTATGTTCTTTTAAGTGGCGTGATATTTCAGAGCTGAACTATCTCACAGAATGTGTAGATAGCCGCTCTTGCGACTGCCGAATGCCTTTGCTGGCGCACAGCCGGCGTGCCCTCGCCTTTGGTGACTGTGAATGCGACACGCTAAGCAACGAGACGCTGTACTCTACGGTTGCCGAAGCGATATTCTCAAGGCTGCTGTCTTGCTGCAGTAGTTTTCCACGATTGGGTAACGCGAGTTTTCGAACTATTATGTTAATATGTTGGTGAATAGTTGTGCCGCAAGTACACTATTTGGCTAATAAAGCAACCTTGCTTTCTCAATCTTTCTTGTTGGTCTTCCTTTTCTCTCACGTGTGCAATTAGCGAGCCATAAGGCGCAATAAAATCGCATATTTATAACGGCACGTATAGGGTCAGCAATTGAGAAAGATATCAATCTCGCGCAATGTAGGTCAAACGCATGACGTCGCTATACAACTTCCGCTTGTGCCATCATATCTTATTTTTATTTTTATTTTGTTTTTGCTGTTAGTTGTCTCCTCCGTTCGTGCTATGGATGGCGAGGGTGGCAACGAGCCGTCAATTACTGGATCCATGGGCTTATACGAAACTTAGGCTACCAGTTTACATATACCTTGCTTGAGGTCCACGGGACGGCTTTTAGCTCTCCCATAGTAGAGTACCAAGCACTCTAACTCGTTAACCACTTTTTTTTTTCTAAACACAATCTTCGAGTCACTTTCCCTTAGTCACCAACATATTATACTGGGAGTGCTCTGCCATAGTACAATACAGCGTTCTCTGAATCATCAAACTTTTTTTTTTCAAACCACACTTGCGTTTTATTTTGACATGTTAGTTTACCAAGATACGGCTCACTGCTCTCTCATAGTTGAGTGCGAAGTACTCGAAATCGTTAGATACTTCTTTTATACACGCCCTGTGCCCTGTCCTCCCCTAGCAGGGTACGCAGTCCCGGTAGGAGTGTTTGGTATGGCAGACACTCCTACATGCGACTACTGCGGAGCTGAAGAGACCATCGAACACGTCCTGTGCAGCTGCGCTTGCTACGACACACAGCGATGCCAGCTCCGGATGGTTTTGAATCGACTTGACCCCGGACCATTTTGTGTGCAGAAGATACTAGGACCTTGGGCATCTGCCTCAGTTGCGCAGAAAGCAACTAAAGCACTGCTACTTTACCTTAAGTCAACAAACCTGAGCGACCGCCTGTAGACTGTGTGTGCTCCCCGAGTGTGCTCGTGATTGTGTGTACCTTCTCATCTCTCTGCAACCTCTTTTCTCCCCTTCATCCCTTCCCCAGTGCAGGGTAGCAAACCGGATGTGCGTCTAGTTAACCTCCCTGCCTTTTTTTGCATCTTTCTCTCTCTCTCTCTCCCGGGAGAGTATTTGCACCTCAACAGCTCGGGGTCACATGACCCAAGGCAAACGTCACATATAGCACCATTGGTAAAACGATCGGCTTCAAATGGCACTGCAAGTGGCTACGTCTACTCAAGCGAGTTTGATGTCACGTGACAAAAAAGAAAGGCGCGTTTTTTTTTACATTATGATTATTGTATTAGGGCTTATTTTCTCCTTTTTTTAATTTCTCACTCTGGATTTTTTACGTCTTCCTTCTTGTACACTTTTGTTCATTTTGTAAGCAGTAGTGCAGTTACCGTCCATAGGCTTGGCCAATCTTCCAGAGTGGGTATGTGCCATGGATTCCAGGCTACAAACAATCATTACGGTTCGCTTGCAATATTTCAAATTATCTTACATACTTGTGGTCGTTATCCACGCTGCGTAGTTCGTTACCTTGGCGGCTTCATTCATAGTTTGCCCTATTGCGCCGCGGTGCCTCGTTTTCTTCTACGTCCGCGTCGCAACTCGGCCGAAGACTAATAATATTCGTCAGAGTTTCAAATCTCAAAAGCAGATCACATTATGAGGGACGCCGTAGTGGAAAGCTGCGGTAATTTCGACCACCTGGCGTTCTTTACTGTGCACTTGAATCTCAGCACACGGGTCTCAAAAGTATTTGCTTCCATCGGAAATGCTACCGCCACGGATTCAGTCCAGCGACCTTCGGATCACCTAGGCAAGGGACCAGAGCGAGTGCCCGTCTCACTGGCGAGTCATGTGTTGCCATACGTAACGTACGTAGTACAGCACCGGTCACTGGTCAGTACATTTGTCTAAAACACCAAAAAGGCGTGCTCCGAACTGCACTGACTGAGTTTTCTGATTGCCACCATTTTGAAAGAGCTGAAATTCTCGCATATGCAAAGCCGCCAAGGCTAAATGTTGAAGTGTGGGCATGTCAACAACTAAGGTGCGGGAGCGTGCCATTATAGAATTCTAGACAAGTTTCTTGACCCCTATAGTTGCCGACTGCTCACTGGTTACTTCAAAAATTAGAAGCGTCCACTGCGTAACGCCGCGAGGCAACCGAATGGCCACCGGGAAGACTCCGGGCCGTACACCTGTAGACTTGAGTAGATTCCTTTGATGCAAAGTGTATGGCGCTAACAGCCGTATCAGCAAATGCCGGCAAACATGTGCGGAAGTACGTTTGCCGGCACACAACAGGGCGCCTATACATTACCGGCCGTTCATGTGGGCTCCCAATACACAACACACTTGGCACTCCCCTCGACAAGATTCAATACTGTGATACCTACACAACAACACATGACACGTCCATGAGCACCAGAGGAGTGACTTTGATTACGCGAGCGTCCTTTGACGTGCTCTTTAATCCGACAGGGCACGAAGCGTGGAAGCGTAATGATGGACTCACTGAATGATGGCAAAAAAAAAAAAAAACGCGCCTTCCTCGCCTGCTTTCGTCTCTTCCATAAAGGAATCTCCTATCCGCATTGTTTTTTTGTCACTCAACCTCTAAGTCGCTTGACAAAGCCTAGCCAGTTGAAGCCAAGCGCTGTTCCAATGACGTCATATGTGAAGCTTAACTTTGGGTCACGTGACCCCGAGATGTTGAGGAGCAAATAGACTCTCCCGCACTTCCCATTTTACAGGGAATTTTCAGCCGTCATTTCAGGCCAAAGGGAACCTTTGCGATAAAGCAGAGAAACTCGTAAATGGTTAAATTCACCATTGAGGACCGATTTCGTTCGGTCGGAGTGCACCTTCGGCTTCTACAATCGGTTCTGGTACACCCGTCATGCAAGCATAGCCCTTGAGATCAGTTTAATATTTATGTGAAGCATGTTATAGTTCACTGCTGGTGTGGACTCCAAGCCCACAATTTGCGATGTACTTACCGGACATGAGTTAAAATGGGAATTATTTGGCGTAGTGCGGAACATCACTGAAATCGTTTACTATTTGTTCTAACCAGGCGTTTGGAATAACCTGGACAGCTTGAGTATCTCCCATAGCAGAGTGCCTGTAGTGGTATAAAGCGTAGAACAACTGATTCTAAACATAGCACGTGCCAATAAGTATGTAGCCCTGATTACAGGGACGGTATCAAATTTTCATTTTATACATAGTGTAAATAAACTTTATCAAAACAGTATAACATAGGCCAGTTCACAAGGGGAGAGCTTAGCACTCTGCCAAAGTAGAGAACACAATGCTCTAAATCATTAAGCTTTGTTCATCAATATACGGATAAATGGAAAACAAAGGATATAAACAGGCACAAAGGATCATGATAAATAAGATCATGCTAATTCTGTCCTTGTGATTTAAAAATTGCTAATTAAGAACATATCATTTAGCAGCTTGATAATAATATAAGTGTGCCACAAGCTCCACAGACTTAGCATAACCAGTTTACTTAAATTTTGTCGAACGAGTGTCGCCAAAATGCGAAAAGTACGTGAAGCCAAAATAGGCGATGTGAGAAATACGCGATGTGATATTCGTGAAGTCACGCACGTAAATTCTGGCACAAAATTTTAAAAATCAAATACTGACTTTGATTTTCTCCTCCATTATTAAATCTATGGTGATAATATTAATATTAGACTTCTCAGAGCACCATTTATAAATCTGATCTGTTCATTGTTTCACTTACGTGACCCTTTAGGGCAAAAAAAGAATACGCGTCTAACCCGAGTTCCTCAATATTTTGTTCATTCAACGAAGCAGCTGAAGAAGAGAGGAAGAGAGAAAAAACGAATAAACCAATACTGGAGGTTGACCGAGCACCCCAAAGGTCACGTTAGGTTGACCGGGTTACACACATTTCGGAGGCAGAAAAAAAAAAAGCTGTAAAAACCATGGCTTTTCAGTCAGTCAAGCGGCTGTGGTTGTTATCCCTTTCGACAGAGGTCGTTCGCACTAAAAGCCCTTGAACAAAAGGGGCGGGGTTCTTTATTCCTAAACTTCGTGCTCCCGAAGGAGTCAGCTGCGGCCGCCATCAGATACGCAGCGGAGAAATCAAACTGAGGAGAAAAAAATATCACACTAGAGATATAACACACCAAGGAAGCGTAAACACACAAAAAAGGAGGCACACTTGTCCCCTTGTAAGAGCAGAGGTGAAACCTCGGAATGGGGGGGGGGGGGGGGGAGGTTACAGAACCTGCGCAGAACAAACAACACCTTCAACCCTTTCTTGCTTCGACTGCGGCATCTGTAACGAAACCTTGGCTGTCTTGTAGCGAACGCGCAGGAAGCAACGTAAGTTAAAACGCAGGAGGCACATACAAAGGGGTAAGTATAGAGAGGTGGGTGGATGGAAGGGGTCAGGGTTCTTTCTTGCACGACCTTTCATTTCGCGAACTCCTACACAATAGAACATTTCGGCTCCGTCGCCCCTCGACTTTCGAACCGTCAACCACCGACCGTTTCTTCACCCCTCAAAAGAAGGGAAACTCACCCACTTGCTCCCAGTGCGATCCAAGAGACCGGAAGGGTTAAAATCCTGAACAGAAAGGGGTTTCAACTCGCTTTTCGCGCATATTGGTATGTTTAAGTCCTTCGCATTTTATTCAAAGATTGCTCCCACTTTTTGCTTTTAAACTAGGGAGTTCGGGTTAGCATGTATACCGTAGACGGGAGGATAGGGTTAAGATGAAGAAAAACGAGATTTGAAAAAAAAAAAAATGCCCCGGGAGACGAAGGCACAAAAAAATCCTGCCTCAGGAGAAAAGATGTTCGCGTTTTTTTATCCCCACCCCTCCTTTGTGACGGAAGCAGCGGGTCGTTCAGCAAGCAAACAGACGCACCACGGCCTCTGCTCCGACTTCTCTAGGTGGCGCTAGTGTGATCTGCTCTGCCAGACCGCTCCACTCCATTCTCCTATACCCTCTTTCGCCCGTCCGTTGCGAAGAGGGCGTACGGAATCAGTCGCGCGCTCTTCGTCGGGTCCAAAGGGTACGCGATATAAAAAAATGGAAGGGAGGGGGAGAGAATAGGTGAAAATCGTTATCTCTGTGTCTAACAGGCGTGTGTACAACACAGCACCGTCACTAGACCAGCCTCGTGAACTTGCTCGCGTTCTTTCTCAAAAAAAAAAAAAAAAACATCGTCTCTACATTCTCCAGCTCGTGTCACCGCTTGTGTTATTTCTGCAAACAGCCTGCATCTTCACCTTTCAATACCGAGCCTAACCCCTCCGTTTTTTTTTTTTTGCTCTTTATTTTCCAAAAGTGTATGTCCAAGCACAGAAAGGGTTGTAAGCGGGAAAAAAAATGTGTTCCGTAGCTCAGAGGCTCAGAGTGCCGAACAATGCCGTAAAAAATGGGATCCACTTTCAGCGAAGATAGCCGCGAAAGACGGCGGCGGTAGCATATGCTCGTCCCGATTCGGTTCTTTCGTCCTCGACTCGATTACACAGCGAGCCATTCGAAAAGACCAGGGGAGTGAACCACGCTTAGCGACTCGGGCACTTCGTGCACAATGCCACTATGTTGGAAAGTGGAGCATATGGCCGGTAATTTGTATCTCAGATAAGAGATGGTCAAAGAAAAAAAAAGATCGAAGAGACAAGTGTTGTCTGTTGAGCTCCGGATGGGCTCTTGGCTCTTGGATGCCAATAGGCATTTCGTGTGTAAGGTTGTAAGGGACGGGGAAAAGTGCTCGTTGAAATATGTCGACATGATAACACGGCTACGTCAGCTACCGCTCCCTGAATCGATATTTTTTACCGGTCCCACAAAGGAAAAAAAGAAACCCTTTCGCGTTCTTTTCCTATGGGCAGCCACCCACGACGTTCAAGCACAGAAATGGATATGTAGGCGTGACGACATTTTCGTGGCCACCTGTTGCGTTGAGCGAGGCCAAGGGCTCTAGCTAGAAGGACCAGCACCATGTTCTCGTGGAAGTGAATTTTTCCTGCAACTGCGTTGCGAGGGTGGCCATGCGATAAAAGTCGCTATTACCAGCTTAAGGTGAACCTCGCTACCTCATACACAGCGCACATACATAGCGCATGGAAAAAGGCACCGTTGTGTATCTGGATAGATTATGAGTTATGGTAAAACAGAATAAAACAATAATACAAGGTCAACATGTCTTACAAGCGTAGCAAGGAAGGTTCATGAAGCAAATGTTAATCATGTTTCAGCTGATAGGCTGAAAGTAGCACGAGTCTCTGTTATACACAAAGGCGGTGATCGAAACTCGTTTTCGAATTATCGTGTGTTCTCTGTTTTATCAGTCGTCAGCAAAGTTGCTGAAAATGTTAGCACGCGCCTAGTTAGCTTCCTTGGGAAAGTAAGTGGAATATCAAAACAGCAGTTTACATTTCAGAAGATGAAATCACAGAGCGGGCGGTGCTGCGAATGAAGTATGAAATAATAAACATAAAACGTAAACGTCTCACAGTGGCACTGTTCCTGGACCTAAAAAAAGGAGTTCATTAGGTTAATAATTAATGTTCTCTCGCTTAAATTGCCATATTAAGGAATAAGAGCCCCCCCTTCAGATTTGATCAAGAGCTGCCTATCATCAAGAGTACAATACACCAGTGTGAATGGTGTTTCATCTCAAATTGTTTATTCAAATTGTTTATTCAGAATTGAAATACAAGTGATACAAGTGCATGTGTTATGTACAAATACAGAAGGAGGTCTCAAAGTTGCGAGACTGTGAGTGAGACCTCCTATAAAATCATACATGAGAGATACAATGCAATAGTAAAGAGTGGTAAGGAAAGAAAATTTAAGGTATACAAAATGTACAGATAAGCATGAAATAGCGAACGTAAGTTATAAAAAATGTACAGCTAAGCATGCAAAAACTAACACGAAAATGCAATAACATTCACTCTGTATAATATCAAGCATTATTACGGTAAGGATAGAAAAATTAAGATATACAAAATGTACAGATAAACACGAAATAGCGAATGTAAGTTATACAAGGTGTACCGATGAGCACAAAAAACTAACAGAAAAATGCAATAGCATTCAATTCATATAATATCATGCATTAAGAATTTAATAATAGATATACGCACGTGCGTACCGCAGGGCTAAATATTGGGGCTTCTACTTATTTTGCATATTATTAATATAGTCGACATTCCTTGCGCTACTTCAATGGTTATGTATGTAGATGACACGAATATTTTCATCTTGCGCCAACGCAGGACCGATGGGTAATTTTCACGGACTCCAAGGGAGCACTACAAATGTTCTTCAACCTCCTAAAGAAAACGAATTCACACTCTGTTTCATTCGACATAGCATACCTATATCACCTGGCTGTTACCGCGGGAGCCTCTGTCACATTTCAGTGGATGCCGGCTCATTGTGGCATTCTCGCCAAAGAAAAAGCAGATGAAGCAGCGCGCAAAGGTCTTCGACAACACAATCACAGACGAACCTATTTCACGAAATCAGATGCTGATCAGATGGCTAAAAGACTTGCGTTTGAAGGAAATGAGAGACGCTGGAACCTTCCAACACGTCATTATGCCTTCCTTCACTCAATCGACACCTATCTCAGAACAAGACTCTCATTCAAACAGATTCCTCAACATCTGGAAACACTATACAATCGTCTACGTCTAAACAGTGCCCATGTTAACAACCTATGGTACCGCTTCGGTCAGTCGGCGAGTCCGTACTGCAACAACTGTGGCTCCATCGAAGCTGTGGAACATATATTGTTTCAGTGTAGAACACATGCCGGCGAGCGCGCGCTTTATGAGCATTGGATGCATTCGATAACCGAGAGAACTTTCTCCCTTGACTGTCTATTGGGACCTTTAGCCTGCCCCACATTACAGAGGCGTGCTATGAAACTTTTGTTTGCGTACGTGGACAGCATCAGTCAGCTACAAACTCTAGCTTGACACCACGGAAAAACTGATAACGCACTTTCTCATTCAATGGTCAAAGAGGTTGTCTTTTCTTTTCTTTATTCTATCTTCTATCTTTAAATATTGTTGTATTTTTCTCTCTGTCTCTCCCTTTTCGTACTTTCAATCCTCAATCCCTTTCCCCACGCAGAGTAGTAAGTCAGCGATTTATATATGCCGGCTAAATTCTTTGCTTTTCAATAAAGCTCTCTCTCTCTTCTTTTCTTTTCTGAATGTGACATAGATTCAGTAGCGAGCGACGGAAACACGTGGCTGGATGGATTGTCCAAATGGATCACAGCAAATAAAAAAGAGCTCAATCTAAACAAGACAAAGTTCATATTATTGAGGCCGAAAAGCAATTGATTGATATGTGGGGTTTAACGTCCCAAAACCACTATATGATTATGAGAGACGCCGTAGTGGAGGGCTCCGGAAATTTAGACCACCTGGGGTTCTTTAACGTGCACCCAAATCTGAGCACACGGGCCTACAACATTTCCGCCTCCATCGGAAATGCAGCCGCCGCAGCCGGGATTCGAACCCGAGGCCGAAAAGCAAGATTATAGACATTGAACCTATCATTGCTTTTCGCAATAGTGCTCTATCACGCGTGGGCTCAATACTACTTTTAGGCGCAATTTTTATAGATAGGCTAACTTGGACAGATCACGTTTATCGTGTGTATTCTTAAGTTTCCAGTTCTGTTGGTATTTATATAATATACAAAACGAGAAATTTGCTGCCATTATGGTTTAAGAAACAATTGTACTACGCCCTTGTGCAATCATACCTTCATTACTACCTATTGATTTTGGGAACCACTGTTCGATTTAATATCCAATCACTATTTGTTTTACAAAAAAAAAAGCCATTCGTCCCATCAGTAGTATGAACTATCGAGACCGTAGAAGCGAACACTGAAATAAACTTGTTATACTAAACATACACGACTTGAAAACCTTAAGGTTGGCTCTTGAGACACATCACTTATTTAAGAAGCGCGCTACCTTTTCTCTCAAAAACATCCACGACATGTTAGCTACAGGAATAACATGATACGGACGAACTACAGTTCGCAAACGTTGCAATACCAGATTACAACTCGTTTGAACAACAACAAAGGTACAGAAGAATTTATAAGAAATCAAAGATCAGGCAAGATAATCAGGTGCCACATAACTCAACTGTATACACTTCTTTGAGAGTTTTTTTTTTATTGCGTTTCATTCAGTGCATATTGCCTGCTATTTGCGTTCAATGTTATCGGTGTCAACAATGAGATGTCTGATTATATATTTACTTGTAAAATCTTATTCTATCTTTCTATACTTATTCAAAGTTGTACATAAAATAATACTTCTTTTATGTAAGTTTTTCAGTTACTTCCGTTTTTGTTGTCGTTGCTTATGTGCAAACTGCTGTTGTTTCTGGTGGGAGGACCTCTTCAGGCATAAATGCCTTTAGTCGTCTCTTTCCGAAGTGTATTTTTTTTTACTTGAATAAAGTCAATACAAATTTTAAAAAATCTGGGCCTCTTACACGAGTATTTAGCAGCACACAAATATATGGCTCAGAATTCAGAGGCAAAGTTGATAAATTTAGCTTTTATTTTTTTACAGTTTGATTTAATAGTCTCAGCGATGAATACTGCAGCATTTGATCACTGAGTGTAGTGCTACTATAGTGTTATCGTTCCATTGTTCCGGTTGACGCGGGAATGAAAGGGGATACGATGTTGCAAGGAAGACAGATCTGTTAGTGTTACAATTCTTGATTGTTTTCCTGTTCTGCGACAAAGCCTATATTAGCACGAAGATCCTGTTTTTAACTTGACGTTTGAAAATAAATGATCGCTGTGACAAAGATATGGTGCCTTGAATACACAGCACATTGCCCTTTGTTAATGGCGGCCCCACCGCGGTGGTCTAGTGGCTAAGGTACTCGGCTGCTGACCGGGCCGCAGGTCGCGGGATCAAATCCCGGCTGCGGCAGCTGCATTTTCGATGGAGGCAAAAATTCTGTAGGCCCTTGTGCTCAGATTTGGGTGCACGTTAAAGAAACCCAGGTGGTCAAAATGTCCGGAGCCCTCCACTACGGCGTCTCTCATAATCATGTGGTGGTTTTGGTACGTTGAACCCCACACATCGATCAGTCAATCATTTGTTTACGGCGTTAGAGATGCTCAGCTATTTAAGGCTTTAATCACCACGCTGATATGGATGCACGTAGTTCGACGCACGTGCGATGCTTACGTGAAATTAGTTCAAACCTCATCGCTTGTTCACGTAAGCCACGGCTCTCTTCTACGCGCAGTTACAAAACTGTGGTATAGCAGGAAATATTCGTGTGCGCTATGATGACTTGTTTGCACTGTCGGCCGCACAAGTTTGCAGGACAAATGCTATATGGCCAGTGAGGCATGTCATTTTTTTTTTTTTTTGCATGTCTGCAGAAATAAATCGCGGTAATCAAGAGTTCCTCAGAAACCTGTCAGACAAGGAAAGAGCACAGTGATAATAAAACGTACACTCACCAAGAAGTAGCAAAATGAAATGAGCCGAAATGAAACTTCGTTTTCTAGCTCATTTCTTTTCTTAGGAAACTTTTAAATGCCTCATCCAGGGTCACCCGACAAATTTATCGAGTGGCCACGCTTGAACAAACATGAAAACTGACCATCGGCAGCGCCAGGACGGAGTTATGCGAAAAATCAACGTCGCACGATGATGTCGTGGGGTTGCCAGACCTCACAGCATAGCTGCGACGTCACATAACGTGACGTTACGCGATGACGTCACGACACAGTCACTTGATCAAACGAAGGCTGAGGATGAAGGCAGTCTCACAAAGCTACGTCAGAAAGCTGCAATGCTGCCGATCCTGAAAGCTATACGCCACGTATGTTGCACACGGCTTTCGAGGGAGGGCGGGGAGATTCGACACAATCGAATGTGACACGAAAGAATGAACAAAAGAAGAAAGAAAATGTATTTCGCCCTCGAGTCATCTTAGACGAATTCGTGTGGAACCATGTCACTTACACTTCTTCGTGCGTGTTTGTTTTATTTTTGGAAGGAATCACAGTGAATAGAAAGAAGTCACAGTAGCTATACTACACAGTGTTGTTTACATTCCTCCACAACAGAAACGGGAAGGCTTTCCTCGTTCCTTCCCAATTTCGGAACGAGTTCCCGTTACAAGTTCCTGTGATGCGAAAGGAACACGTTACAGTTACACTTCGAAAATTAAATGTCTTAGTAACATTAACGTTAAATTTGACATTTTTATATAAAAATATCATTTCACCTAATACTGAAGCGTAAATAACGTATAAGCTTATATCGAGATACATATATTACACGAATTGCGTAGCGCTGACAGCAGGTTATGCAAAAAGAATCCAAATAAACGCTCCGAGTGGAGTTTTTTGAAGACCACCGGCCGTATCGACACAAGCATGTCTAACTGGCAACCGGAGCTTGCGTGCACGTCAACTTTAAGTCCCACACATGGGCAACACATGGGCACTTTCCCAAGTCGGTCTTCAAAGGTGCAGTCAAGGTAAATATTCAAATAGAAATCTCCACTCCTGCGCCTATTAAATAGGTGCATGGGTGGAGATAACTATTCAAATATATGAATTTACCCACCCATGCACAACTTTATAGGTGCATGGGTGGGTAATTAAATTTATTTCACTGGAAACCGCTTCGAAAGGAATTCCTTGGGTGTTTAATGAACACCGATTAAAAATATCTCAGTATGAGTAGAAATCAATGTTCTGGACACGCATTTGCAACATAGTGAAGTCTATTGTTTGAAGTCGGCTAACATATTTTTAACTATTTCTCTCCGTTTTTTCTGTCTTCCTCTCTTTCTTTTTCTAAGCTTCCTTTGTCTTTTTTTTTATCTCTCACCCTGTAATCGCTCTCTTTTTTTTCTTTTTTTTTCAATTTGTGTTTCCTTCTCACACTATCTGTGTTTCTTCTTATATATTCATCTTCAACTCTTTTTTTCTCTCCCTCACCACCCTTTCCCAAACCATTCCTGTACTAAGCTTCGCTAGCGTGCGCGCATGTTGCAGAAAAACGCACAGCTAATAATTTGCTCAACAACTCGTTTAATTAGGATAGTTACTCAGCTGCTAAGACATATATACGAGTGAACGGAGTGTCAGCCAGAATGGCATTTGCATTGGTAAGGTGCTTATACATCATTACCGCTGTTGCAGTCTATGACAAAAAAAATGGCAGCATATCCACGGAGTGAATGATGGAGAGTGGGGCGAAGCATTCGTCCGCCCATTCGTTCTTGCTTCCGATGATTCATGCGTCCGTCTGGGTGACCGTCCATGCGTCCATCCGCCGTCCGTGCGTGCGTCTGTTCGTGCATCCGCCCCTGCGTCCGTTAATGCGTCCATCCATGCATCTGTCAGTGTGTCAGTTCGTAAATTTATTCAACACTCCAAGTACCACCATCCCGCATCTTTTCATCATATATTCCCCATATAGAAGCACCGCCATCCAGCGGACATTCCTAGGACTAAACGAGAGGTGGCACACGCACACTTTCTTACGGCTTGCTCTTCGGGTCTACTTCCCACCTTTAACCACCTCGAGTTCATGGTATATACTAGTTCACTGTATTCATGGCACTGTGGTCCAATGCTCGCTAAACCTTTCGAAAACCAAGGAGGTTACGCCCAGCGAGTATAACGCAGCAACCTTTTCCTGTCAGATAGTCCTCAATGTACATGCCAATGGCTCCTAATGGGAAATGCGAGACAGGAGAATTCGGCTTTTACTTTCTTGCGGCTTGCGCTTCGTATCTACTACCCACCTTTGACCACCTCGAGTTCATGGTATATACTAGTTCATTGTATTCATAACACTGCGGCTCAACGCTCACTAAACCTTTCTAAAACTAAGGAGGTTACACCCAGCGAGTATATCGTAGCAACCCTTTCTTGTCAGATAGTGATCAATGTACATGCCAATGGCTGCTAATGGGGAATGAGAGACAGGAGCATTCGGCTTTTAGGTAACGCGCACGCCGCGAACTTTTTATTGTTCAACAAAGTACAGGAGAAATCTCCCACCGGCACCACCTTGCAGGTCAAAATGTAACGCTGGTTACACACTACGACTACGACTACGACAACGAGGGACGTACGGGTGCCGCTTTAAGGAGCTTCGCCCCTAAAAAAACGGCGTTACTTTACGTATTAGCTCTAAATATGAATGCCGGTATTTAGTGTTATACGTGTTCGTCGTTGGGCCACGATACCAGGTGCAGAGTGGTCATATCGGTTCTCTGTCTGTGAATTCTTTCAAGGTACCATGCCTGTGATAAATAACTACCACGAAAGAAAACAACTGGCCAACACTTAGAAAAAAAGTGGTAGTATACTGGCTAACTTTGGGGTAGTAATGGTTTGTCACATACGTTACAACCCTGGTAGTAAGCGTAGTTAGTAACGGAGGGGATGGTAACAGTTGCTACCTTTGCTATTACTACCAGCATTTAGTAACTGTTACTACCCTAGCCATTACCACCCATTGGTAGTAAATTTCAAAGGTTTAAAGAAAAAAGTAGTAACCGATACTAGCTTGTTCATTCATTTTTGCATATTATTTATTTATTGCTAATGCTGGTCAATCAATGTTTCTTTCCTAAACAACTTCGGGTAATTAGCCGTGGTGAGTCATGACCGCGAAAAATACATATACAGAACAATATCACTATATTTTACGCATACATGTAGCATGAAATAAGCGTGGGGTATATATAGCGCCTATTTTGCAGGGGCGAGTCTGGCAGAAGGGAGCGCTTGTGTTTCAGGATCAATTAAAACAACTGTGATGAACCTATAGCCCTATATTATACTACCTGGTTACCTGTGTTTGGGGACGTAGCACAAGACTTTTAATCAGCATCACTTATAAAAATTATATGTCATTTTTATTTATCATAAAAGGGCCACAAAAAGGCATTATGTACAGTGGCCGAAACAACGTACCGAACTCATTGTCAGTGAATTTGAATACTTCACACAGCTGATATACCAGCGTTTAAAAGGTAATAAGTATTTTTGGGGTTCGACACGCCAAGACAATGATAATATTTGGGGACACGCCACACTGGAATACTTGTGACCATCCTCGGGGCTAATTGTGACCGTCAGGTTATTTTAATCCGCCGGTCTTGTTAATCTGTGCTGTATAATACTAAGTTTGTTGTAATTGTCTATTACAACGCGTGTAGCACTTGCTTATGGTTCGTTAATTTGTACTTCTCCGTTTCGACAATATCAGAATCACGTTTTCTTATCTCTGTTGCTTAATTTAAAACAAATTGTATATTCTGGTATGGATATCTTCTGAATCATTTTTCCGTTTAATGATAATACGTCGAGACGATTCCTCTCATAAATTATCAGAATAGGAATCACACACTATTTTGGATTAGATAGTGAACAGCCGAGTAGCAAAAATGTAGCAACGGGTGAGAAAAGTAGTAACTGATGCAGTTACTACCTGTTTCATTCCAAATACTACCTGTTTACTAACGTAGGTAGTAAACAGGTCGCAAAAAGTTAGTAACGGATGCAGCTAGTAACTGTTTACTAACGTAAGCAGTAAACAAGTATCAAAATGGTAGTAACGGTCTTAAAAAGGTAGTAACCACTGCAGTTACTACCCATTTACTTGCAGTTCCTACTTTTTTTAAGAGTGAAGTGGTTACGACGCTCGCCTTCTAATTGTGGGTAGGCGGTGTCCAATCTCGCCTCGCCGAGATTTTCGGGCAACGGTCCATCATTTCTCTGTCCCTATATCCCTTTCTCTTGCTCCGTCTACTAATTCTCTCCACCGTTGAAGTTATACCATCCCACACGGGACAAATCAGTGCACGCGTTCTGAGAGCGAAGCAGAAGATAGGAGACGATGAAGAGAGCGGGTACTGGTACGTGAGTAGGACACTTTTTTTGATAGACAGCAAACTTCGAGCATATAACATCTCTGATGTGCAAAATCAACCGTCCCTACCACGTATGCTCAGTCTCGGCAACGGGCACTTTCCTGCGCCTCCAGCGGGCGCCTGGACCTTGAAGTATTGAAAACCAGGATCTTGAAGTTAAGTGAAAACCATGATCTTGAAGTATTTGCGCAGGCACACGGGGACAAAGAGGAGACGCACGATTACGCGAACGCAATCAATACGGCGCAAATGCGCAAATGTAACCAAAGCAAACGCAGACACGCAAACGGGCACAATCCTCGCGTACGTGCGCAAATATTTCGAGATGAATGCGTTCCAACTAGGCCAGATCACACTTTTGAATAACGGGATGCAGCATTAATAACGCGTCTGACACGGTAGCCCTATCACCCTGTTGTGCATGATGTGTTGCGTGCGTGCGCATGTCTGTTGGGTCCTGTGGAACGTTAAGAAAAGGAACGCTGTTTTCCCTGCCGTTTCGTCGTACATGTAGCGTGTTGCCGTTACAGTTCCACCGATCTTAAATGGAACGTTCCCCCACTCCTCGCAAAAGAAAGTAGTTCCATGAACGCCGTTCCGTACAACACTGCTACTACAAGCTGAAGCTCTGCGCTAAAAGCCACGTGCCCTAGATTACATAGAGTTTGTTGTTGTTTTTTGCATACCATGTGTCTCGTGAACATTTTATATGAATGCACGTGGTTTTCCTGAATGCGTTTGTATGCCGGCATACGTCATATATACGTCCACATGTGTCAAGTGCGAATGCCTGTTTCCTAGGCACAGCCACTACCGTTCAGCCATGATCCCCGAAGCCACGTCAACTGGCGAACTTAATTACGCCAAGCCTATCCATCTTTATTTTTCTCACACGCAACAAGCGAGGGACAAGTGCTGTCTTTCGGCAATTCGCGAGTAATTAGTTTAACAATAAAAAAACTGCTAGGCCACTTTAGCAGCGCTCGCTCTACTATTTTTTTTTTCTTTTGCTACTTCATCGCTGATCTGACAGCGTCTAATCCCGTTTGGAGCGCTTGTCCCGGTCCTCACGTACATTTTTTATTTCTTCCGTTACTTTGTTCCACACACAAATGAGTCCGTAGTAAATATCTGATGGATCACGCCTGGTGGTATGCTTCACACCACGACAAAAAATAAACATCCACGCTGCCGAAACAAGTCTCACGTAAAGTGCGCTTCGGCGCATTACAATCCCGTGCTTCGCCGCACGACACACAAGGAAGCCGGGGAGAGGTCACCGGCCCTTTTTCTTAGTGCTCAGCGCCCCCCCACCCCCCCAAAAAAAGGGGGGAGGGGGGGCACGCGACAGTCGAACGCTAGACACGCGTGCAGTGACAGATCGGCTCGCCAGGCGACGGCCGGTGGCGTATATATCCATTCAAGGTCCCCGCAGAGAGCACATTGTGATGCAAACTCCGCGTGACCTAATACCTCGCCGCTCACACAATGAACTTAGCTCTACATTCCTATCGCCTCCTCCCCTCTCAAGGTCTTAGCCACCCGGCCTATAGCTCTGGTTCACTTTTATTCTTTGAATTTAATACAAAAAAAATCTCGCCATGAATACGAAACGGTGCCTAAGTGGCGACTCGACTTGTAGGTCGTCGGGGGCTCTGCCGGATTTGACGAGGGGGAGTTCCTTTACATATTACGAGACGGGCGTGCCACTTTTTTTTTTTTTTTCTCTCCTTTTCTTCAACGCGAGGCAAAGCACGACCGTTCTGTCACCTTGTCCCTAAGTGAGGCGAAGGAGGGAGGGAAGAGCCTACTTCCGAGTCAAGTCCGTTCTTCTTGAGTATTGAGTGAGCTCCCCTGCCGTTATATGAATCCCCAGACTTTATCAGATAAATAACCCCCTCTTTTCCCCCTTTGCGCCTTCTCTCTTTCTCGCTCTCTCAGGCACAGCGTTCTTCTCTCTCTCCCCTCGAAAGTGGCTGAAAGACAGCGGTATTGGAGCGGTGAGAGAAGGGGGAGGCTGTTATGTAAGGAACACGCGGCACGCGCAACGCCGGCTGTTCAAAAAAGGAGTGTGCCTGCTTCCTCCCCAGCTTCCGGTTGCTTCCGGGTCACGAGGAGCAAGGAAGAACCTCGGCGTTTTTAAGAGCGCGCCATAACATCCGGCCACGGGTGCGGAGACGAAGAAAAGGACTGTTGCGTGCGCGTGTTGGCGTTGGTGGGGAGGACGACGACTGTTGTTGCGAGAGCACGCGACGTTACCCGAGCCGTAGAAGAAAAAAAGAAATAAAAGAAAAGATGAAAAAGAAGAAGTGAGCCAGCGGCGCGCGCTCCACTTTGCGCTCGCTCGGGGTTTTTCTTTGGCGCTACTCGTCGGCCTTCTTGACGGTGCAACGACCGGCATTGACCTCCTCCTGCTAGCGCGCTTTTTAGTCGCGAGCTGCGGAAGCTGTCTTACGTGGCAGTTGCTTTTCCTTCGCGCCCAGCCATCTGCCTTCTTGCCTACCTGCCTCGCTTCTCGCGCTTGTGTTTGCTTCGAGGAACGCCTGTAGCGACGAGACAAAGTACGCATGCGGAACACACACACACGATCGCATGCATAGGCACATACATACATGCACGTACCAACTTCGCGAATCGCCACCGAGTGACAGGAAAATAAAAACGCACCCGTCTCGGTCGTTTTGAGGAGGACCAATCTGAACAGAGCGTAGCACCGCACTTCGTACCGCATAACAGAGGGGGGAGTTGGCTTGTCAATCTCTGTTCGCGACCTGCGCATCGTGAATTGTTTTCTACGCCCGCGGTGCAGATTGGAGCTCGGATGCAAGCTGCTGCCGCATGTATACGATGCGGTTGCGGCTTCTGCACGTGACTTGGCACGGCGCTGTCCTTTTTTTGCGGGTGCAATGCCGCCCCGCTACCACTCCCTTTCCACCGTCAGGCTTGAGTGTATTTTCTCTTATACGTAGTGTAGGGGATGTGTATATGCGTCGGATGAAGGTCGCCGCGGGCGATGGATGCGTAGCGAATGGGCCGAATGGAGAGGAAGGTCGCGACGGCCGCGCCCCCGCGTGACAGTTGCGTGATTGATTTCGCCGTGCGGAAGCGTCGGCAATCTGTCGTGGGTTGCGGTTTTTGTTGTTCCTACGCGATGCAAAGTATGTTCGCCGATGCTGCACAATGCGGAAACGAAACGCATGCCACCGTTGCGCAGTTTAGCGGCGATGGCACTTTCTGCGCTTACGCTCTCTGTTTTTTTTTTTACTTGTTTAACAGTTATTACGCTTACTGTCAGATGGCGCCGAAGTTCATCGCAGTTTTTCCTCCGTGTTGATTATTAATTCGTTGTTCAACGGACAGTTGAACACTCCCCAACAAGGTAGGGTGTAGTTACCTAATTGTGTCAAAATAGTTATTAAACTCGTAGTTGCGTAGTTCAAAGAGCCTCACTTCTTAGTTGTTGCTAATGTCTACGATCAATAAGATGTGTGCCTACTCTATGCGGCCGCACCACTCTTCGTCGTCTCCAAATCGACACGTGCGCCAAACAACGCACACATATATACAAGCAAAAATAGAGAAAGCAGTATGAATAATAATTACTGGAAAGTTGACGTATACATACACAGTAAAACAAATGTTAGTGCTCCACGTAAGTTTAAAGGAAAAAGTTAATTTTTCAGCGAATTATACGCCACCCGGTAACATGTTACTGAACACCATATTCGACACAGCCTAATATATGCTTTTCAATATATATAAAAAACATAGTTACAAATGTAGTCAACATCCAGTTGTGCTGTAGCAGAGTGTAACGTCAATCTAGTTGGTCTGTAGCTTAGCGAAACAGTTGTGCAGAAAGCTGACAACGAGGGGGGGGGAGAGAAGACAGAATAAGGCGATAGACTTTCTACAAGAATATTTTTCGCACATCACGCGGACACATACATATTCAGAGGTTTGCGCGTGGAGAGGGCGCAGAAAATGCGAGCTATCACACAACACCATCAACATAAACTATCACAATACCACTTGTCCTTTTAACCGCAGATTTAGCGCTGAATAAAAGCAATATAATGCTACATAAAACACTGGCTTTGGAGTTTCTTTTTTTTTCTTTGGTTGTAAACGAGTACAGAACAAAAAAATATGAGCGTTTTTCGGTACGATTAGTACTATAGTATCGGAAAGCAGCAAGTCCTGCAGGTAGCTTAGAAAAATAGTTGGTCATTCAGAGTATACACTGTGTACCCTGCTTCGATAAGAGTAACTTTGCCCCTCCGCGGTGGTCTAGTGGCTAAGGTACTCAGCTGCTGACCCGCAGGTCGCGGAATCGAATCCCAGCTGCGGCGGCTGCATTTTCGAGGGAGGCGAAAATGCTGTAGGCTCGTGCGCTCAGATTTGGGTGCACGTTTAAGAACCGCAGGTGGTGAAAATTCCCGGAGCCCTCCACTACGGCGTCTCTCATAATCATATGGTGGTTTTGGGACGTTAAACTCCACATATCAACCAATAGGTGTAACTTCGAGAGACAAGAAGAGAGACGAGTGGGCTGGGGAACAAGCGGGGGTTAAAGGGACACTAAAGTCAACTAACAATTTACGTCAGTGTGAAAGCTCAATGTAGTATTACAACATCTAAAATGACAATGTTATCCGCCGCAATTTCAGAACCGCCCCCTCTGTTCTTAAACAAGTTCTTCACGAGTCAGCCTGTCTGAGAACTGGCTAACCTCCCTGTCCTTCCTCATTTATTCCTCCTCCTCCTCCTCCTCCTCTTTACGAGTCAAATGTACGCCCGATTTTAGAATAAGCTTGCACTGCCTGGGACCCGGCCGCAAAGTTAAATATTAGTGCATTGGAGCGCGTTCAGAAAGGGCCGCCCGGTTTGTGACGGGTGATTACGACTTCACCAGAAGGTCTAGCGAAATTGTTAGTTCACTTGGTTGGCCGTTACTCTCCTCTAGGCGTAAATATACCAGGCTGTCTTTTCTACAACCTAATAAACGACAAAACTGGGATCGATAAAGGCAAATACATCAGACCACGAATATACATCTCACCACGACGGAACCATCCTTTGAAAGTGTGTGAATATATGTGCCGAACATCAACGCATGCAAATACTTTTTTCCTAAAACTATTCACGAATGGAACGGTCTTCCAAAAAAACATTGTGACCGCCCTTTTCACAGCGTTTGCTTCCCTTTTAAAGGAGTATGTGGTCACATAACGATATTGTATGCTGTGATTTAGGTGTTCTTGATTTGTTTTTATTTTTTGAGTGCCGTGCAATTCAACTTGTCCCCACTGATTTAAATGCAATTTGAATTTGTGAACCCCCTACAACAATGCCCCCAGAGGGCGCTGTAGGTATATGTGTAAATAAATAAATAAATAAATAAATAAATAAATAAATAAATAAATAAATAAATAAATAAATAAATAAATAAAAGGAGTGCCCTACTTACCGAGAAGTTAAGGTAAGTGCACAAGATTACGCGCGCAGCAGCAGGACATTCTCAAAATGATACCGATGACGTCACACGAACCGCCTACAAATAATCACTAGTAATAGATCTAGCTGCACTAAATAAAGAACCTTCCGTGCACCAAGAGACGCAATAAAATTCCCATTGTTCGTTTCTGTTTGATTCATAGAAAAAATAACCTCTGGACGTTACTATGGAGAATGGCGCAAGTGGTTCAAAAATTCAATTTCCGCGTGGTTAAACTGGACGTCTGCCATCTCGGACCAAATAGCAGGAAATTGATCTATGCCCGTTGTTGCTGCTGTGTCTCCTGTTGCTTTCGTTCTGTCTACTAGTGTCGGCGACTGCTCAGTAACGCCGAGCAACGCTGTGCACGGCGACAGTGACGTAATTCGGTTAGCTTCTAGAGGCGGGTAATTTGAAGTGCGCTATTCCGATGAGGACCACTAAAACGTAATTTTATTTCAAAATAAGCGCTCCCTTGGCACAAAAGTAACACTACGAGATTTCTGGACCGCTATTTCAACAATCAACGTCGAATTGATCGTTGCCTTTAGTGTCCCTTTAAGGATGACAGAGCTGAAATAACGAAGAACACATGGACGTCTGGGCACGTAGCGCGTACGCAGGACAACCGCTGGTAATTTAAGGAGGCTGACTGGATTCCAAGAGATGGCAAACGCTTGAGAAGGAGACAGAAAATTAGGTGGGCAGATCAGATTGAAAAGTTTGTAGGTATAACGTACGACAGCAAAAAGCACCGGGCCAGGTTATTTGGCGGCACATGGGATAGGCCTCTGCCCTGCAGTGGGCGCTGCCAGGCTGATCATGATGACACTGATTTGGGAGACCGAGAAGGTGCCCAGAAATGCGTCACCAAGCATTGTTTAGATCAAATGTACGACAATTTCTTAGTGCGAAGTTCGCTATGGGAGAGTAATAAGCTGTTCCAGTAACAAAGTGTGTTTATAAAAAATGTACAACAATTTCGAGTACTTCGTATACTGGACTATGGGAGAGCAGTGAGCGGTCCCTAACATATTTGGGTTTATAACAAATGCTCAACGACTTAGTGTAGGATGTACTCTAATGCGGAGGCATAGAGAAGTATACTATATAAAGAGCGGCCACTCGAGCCTTTGTGTTTAGAAGTAGTGGTTAACGATTTACAGTACTTGGTACTGTACTATGGGAGAGCTGAAAGTTGTCCCACGTGCTACAAAAGCATGTGCTGCTTTTCGCGGCCCAGCAAGATAAGGTCTGACCGCTAGATGACGTACGCTTGCTCGCTTTTACTTCTTTCTTAAAACATGTAATAGCCTCCTCAGGAGGACATTGAATACCCAAGTTTGGCATCGATTTTTCGCAAAGAATAAATTTTATTAATTGTGCTATTTATTATATCCGCTCTACATCCTGTTCCGCTGAGGAAATTTAATGCCTTACAACAGAAAACAGTAAAGTATGACAAGAAAGTGTTGTCTTTATCCATTCGTTTTGCACAAGGAGGCACATTCATATGGTTTAGATGCACTGTACATGTATTCCCCCAAGGAAGCACGGGTGTGTAGCCTAGTGGTAAAGTCACTCGCTTTCGGCGCATGAGGGTACGGGTTCAAATCCCGACGTCGGATAGAAAAAAGATTTTGTTATTATATTTATGTTGAAGACGTTGTCGGGTCTGACCAACCACTCGTGACGCTGAAAGCAGCGCAGTAGCTGGGCCGCAGGGCCCTACGGGAGTGTCCGCTGTTTATGCATTTTTCTCTATGGTGGAAGAGCAATGAGCTGTCCCAGAGACGACTACGAGGAAATCGTCCCAAGCTGTGTCTTCACAAAAAGTGGGTAAATATTTCGAGTTCCAGGTACTCTACTCTGGGAGAGCTGAAAGCCGTGTGTTTAGAAAACGTATATAACAATTTAGAGTACTAGGTACTCTACTATGGGAGAGTATACAGCCGTCCCATGGCCATACATTACATGGTCATCCCACAGCCTATAAAGCCATGTGTTTAGAAAAAATGGGTAACGATTTAGAGTATACTAGGTACTCTACTATGGGAGAGCATATAGCCGTTCCATGGTCATACTTTACATGGTCATCCCACTGCCTATAAAGCCGTGTGTTTAGAAAAGGTGGGTAACGATTTAGAGTACAAGGTACTCTACTATGGGAGAGCATATAGCCGTCCCATGCCCATACAATACATGTTCATCGCGCAGCCTATAAAGTCATGCGTTTAGAAAAAATGGGTAACGATTTAGAGTATACTAGGTACTCTACTATGGGAGAGCATATAGCCATTCCATGGCCATACATTACATAATCATCCCACTGCCTATAAAGCCGTGTGTTTAGAAAAAGTGGGTAGCGATTTAGAGTACTAGGTACTCTACCATGGGAGAGCATATAGTCGTCCCATGGCCATGCATTACATGGTCAGCCCACTGCCTATATGTTTAGAAAAAGTGGGTAACGATTTAGAGTACTAGGTACTCTACTATGGGAGAGCATATAGCCATGCCATGGCCATACTTTACATGGTCATCCCACTGCCTATAAAGCCGTGTGTTTAGAAAACGTGGATAACGATTTAGAGTACTAGGTACTCTACTATGGGAGAGCATATAGTCGTCCCATGGCCATACATTACATGGTCAGCCCACTGCCTATATGTTTAGAAAAAGTGGGTAACGATTTAGAGTACTAGGTACTCTACTATGGGAGAGCATATAGCCGTCCTATGGCCATACTTTACATGGTCATCCCACTGCCTATAAAGCTCTGTGTTTAGAAAAAGTGGGTAACGATTTAGAGTACTAGGTACTTGTCACACCTGTCCCGTTTATTAGGGAGGCGATCGCCGGGCTAATTCCAAGAGCCGAAGTATCGGCCCCCCGAACCGCACCACGAAAGCGTGGACAATTTAGAAGTGGTCCTTATTGGTGCGCCAGCGGACGCCGGCTGTGGCCCAAAGAACAAGACAGAGCCGAGAGTTGATAAACAAACAAAATTATATTCTCATTAACGGCAGATCAAAAACAATACACACGTATGCACACTCCACAATAGTTACATACAATACGTCACCAAACAGACAATGTACTACACAGTACAATCAACCACACTTGAAACAACGGACACAGACAACAATACGCACTACAATGCAGTCACATGCATTGAACAACCAAGACACTTAAAGACTAAAGAGATATAAAACCTATTCAGTCCAAAGTCCTTGGAACAAAAGTCTGAATGATACTCTTCCGAGAATCACTCACTCAAAGTCCAGCGTTGTTGTCGTTCCGCAGCTCTCGAAGTCTCTTCCAGGAAACCTCCCGTCTTCAATTGGCCACTCTTCAAACTTCAACTTCTTCGCCGGAACACGTCGGCTTCACACTCGCAGCGGTTGCCACGGGTCTTCGCTCGATAGCGGTAAACACACACTCTTGCCTGTAGCTCGAGCCGTCCCTACGGACCACAAACTTCGCCGACTACACGGCGGACTCTCTACGCACTCTGGCGCTCACTTCCGTCTCCTCCTGTTCTGTCACTACGGACGAAACCTTCGCCGACTACACGGCGGAATCCCTACGCGCTGTGGCGTTAACTTCCGTCACCTCCTGATTTCTCGTCTCGGCTGCTCGGCTAAATACCTTGCGCGCGACTTTCCAGATGTTTCTCGTCATTTCGTCGGCGCGATACGCAGCGAAGGCTGGGGAGAGGCACGAGACGGTTCGACTGCCCTCTCCCGAGGATGATTCACTCGGTCTGACCCCGCCTCCTTCGTTCGAGAAAAATCGCGGTCTTGCTGGGCCGCCGATGTGGGGTGAGGAGGATCGTCTGCGAAGCCGTGCTTCTGCGGGGAGAGCGCGCGCCCGGGAGCCCTGGATGTTTGCTTTCTTTTTTTTTTCTTTTTACCTCGCGGCGTTTCTGCCGCCCGTTGTCGCAAGTATTTGGCGGCGCGCTCTTGTTTAGCGCTCGTTCTGTGACACTGCCCCCCACTTTAAGAATATTATCTCATAATATTCAAAACCACACAAACGAGCGCGAACAGTCACCACACATTCTCACAGACTGTAACACAATCCGTCGCTCATGACACTTCACATTCACAATATATCACTCAATACAATCGTACAATGTAGTTCAATTCCACAACACATGAAATATAGCCACAGGTACATGCCTACAACACTTCATCACACATTCTAAACAATACAAACGTACAAAGTTCTGTCTATCCAACAATTATACAACACTATACGTCACACCATCGCACAGAACACTGACTCGCTCGACATACACTTGAGACACAGGATAACAAGAACAATAACACAACATATGGCACTCAGCACTGCCCGACACATTCTGATTCGACCTCAGCACTTATCCTGAATACTTCGAACAGCGCTTGCGCCCCTTTTTGCGGTGCTCGCTCGATCTCTTCTTGTGCTTCCACGTTCTTTTTCGGCGAGCCTTTTCCAACGACGATATCTGAGGCGTCGTCTCAGCCATCGTTGTCTCTTCCGACACCGTTAATGCGTCATTACATTCGACGGGTCCTGTCTGTTTATTTACCCGCTTGATCATGCCTCTACATTTTGCCCGGCTGGCCAACACCGTCTCCTTTACACTGTCGGTCGGTTGAGGTCGTGCCGACGTAAGTCCAGTTGCTCGGCCCGTGAACTCATTCGACACGATCGTCTTCTCCTTCGCTGTCTCTTGCGCCGCAGCTTCACCTTGGGCTCTAGTGAGACCCGTCACGGGATGCTCCTCCACTGTATCTCGCGGCCGCTGTGTTGGCGAGGGCTCTATCTTCGGGTCTTCTCCCAAACATTCTGGATCGCTTGGCCCTCGCGCCCCGTCGATGTTTCCGATGACAAGGTCATACAGGGGGGTCGTCATGCATAACGCAGTAACCTTCCCGCTGAAGTACGGGGTTTCAACCTCAATTTCTGCTTCGGGAAGCATCCGGACCGTACGGTCAATTAGGCAAACCGGTTTCGTTCTGCCTGTCAACTCTCTTTCCCGTACCAAATTTCTCCTCACGATAACCGTGGAGCTACCAGTGTCTCTTAGAACCGTAATCTTCTTGCCTGCAATCTTTCCAGGAAGCGTTGGCATTCCTTTCGTAACACCGGTTGGCTGTTTTGACATTACAGCACCCACAATAGGAATTTTCTCCCCATTCTTCAATTCTACGAATCCATCGGTGACGGCATTATTATCAGATTTCGGTGCCGCTTGCACACAGGATACCTGGTGAGTTTGACTCGCTCCGTTTCGACATGCATCTGCTTTGTGCCCAGTCTGACCACACTTAAAACATTTCACTACCGTAGGGCTCGTAAAGATCGTTCGACAGTTTTTCGCGCGATGACCCACTCGGTTGCACAGAAAACATCGCGGAATGCTCTCTGGTGCACGCTTCTTTTCTTCAGGAGCCAATTTCTTCGAATCATCGGGACAATCCTTCTTGACCTTGGCCAAATTAGTTCCTCCTTGCGCTTCTAAGAATTGATCAGCCAATTCAAGCATTCCTTCAAATGACTCCGCCTTCCTCTCTTTCAAATACAGCGACAGGCTTGGGTGGCAACTAGTAAGAAATTGTTCTTTAATTAGCAGCTCTCTAAGTTCATCGTACTCCTGTGCTGTCCCTGAAAGTTCAATCCATCTGTCGAAATAATGGCAAAGTCGGGCGGCATACTGCGTAGCCGTCTCACCATCAGCTGGCTTTCCTGTCCGAAATCTGTCCCGGAATCCTTCTACAGTAAATCTAAATCGCTTCAGCAAAGCAGCTTTCACCTTTGCGTAGTTGGCTGCATCGGTCGGCGTCAGCCTACCGTACACACTGAGCGCTTCACCACTCAAGCAGGTACTTAAAGCAGTTGCCCATTGATGTTCCGGCCAATTCTGGCTCTTCGCAATCGTCTCAAATCGGTGAAGGTACGCGTCAAGGTCGTCCTTCCTTTCATCAAACGCTACGAGCAGCTTGCTTGGGTTCAAGCGCAAGCCGTGATCTTCCCGTTCGCTGCTTTCAACTCTAGCTTGGACGGGAGTTTCGCTTCGCTGTTGCAAACGGAGCCGCTCGAGTTCCATCTCGTGCTGACGCTGCCGTTCCCTTTCCTCTCTTTCTTCTTTCGCCCTCTCAGCTGCCAGTCTTTCTTTCTCCAGCTCCAGCTTCAATTGCAGCTCTCTTTCTTCTTTCAGCTGTCGCTCTTTTGCCTCTCTTTCTTCTTTCAGCTGTCGCTCCTTTGCTTCTCTTTCTTCTCTCGCCCTTTCGGCTGCCAACTTTTCTCTCTCCAGCTCCAACTTCAATTGCTGCTCTCGTTCTTCCTTCAGCTGTCGCTCTTTTGCCTCTCTTTCTTCTCTCGCCCTTTCAGCGGCCAGCCTTTCTCTCTCCAACTCAGCTGCCTTTTCTTCCTTGGCCCTCTCTGCCGCCAACCTCTCTCTTTCCAGCTCGGCTGCTTTTTCTTCTTTGGCTCTCTCTTTTTCTTCTTTTTCCTTCTGGGTGACCCACTTCCGTAGTTCGGCGCCAGAAAGACCCATCTTTTCACCAAGAGCAACTAACTTTTCGAGATCCATTGTGTCTCGCAAATAAAACCTTGCCGTGTGCAAAAAATATCTGCCTAAATCGGTCTATCGGAACACTCCCCTGCACTCGTTAACGAGAACACTGAACAACACACAAAATCGTTCCGATAGCACTATCAATAACTCGAGGCTCTTTCTCACTTCTTTGGACACACTGTGCACCAAAAGGTCCTGTATCGCCGACGCCAGATTAATTGTCACACCTGTCCCGTTTATTAGGGAGGCGATCGCCGGGCTAATTCCAAGAGCCGAAGTATCGGCCCCCCGAACCGCACCACGAAAGCGTGGACAATTTAGAAGTGGTCCTTATTGGTGAGCCAGCGGACGCCGGCTGTGGCCCAAAGAACAAGACAGAGCCGAGAGTTGATAAACAAACAAAATTATATTCTCATTAACGGCAGATCAAAAACAATACACACGTATGCACACTCCACAATAGTTACATACAATACGTCACCAAACAGACAATGTACTACACAGTACAATCAACCACACTTGAAACAACGGACACAGACAACAATACGCACTACAATGCAGTCACATGCATTGAACAACCAAGACACTTAAAGACTAAAGAGATATAAAACCTATTCAGTCCAAAGTCCTTGGAACAAAAGTCTGAATGATACTCTTCCGAGAATCACTCACTCAAAGTCCAGCGTTGTTGTCGTTCCGCAGCTCTCGAAGTCTCTTCCAGGAAACCTCCCGTCTTCAATTGGCCACTCTTCAAACTTCAACTTCTTCGCCGGAACACGTCGGCTTCACACTCGCAGCGGTTGCCACGGGTCTTCGCTCGATAGCGGTAAACACACACTCTTGCCTGTAGCTCGAGCCGTCCCTACGGACCACAAACTTCGCCGACTACACGGCGGACTCTCTACGCACTCTGGCGCTCACTTCCGTCTCCTCCTGTTCTGTCACTACGGACGAAACCTTCGCCGACTACACGGCGGAATCCCTACGCGCTGTGGCGTTAACTTCCGTCACCTCCTGATTTCTCGTCTCGGCTGCTCGGCTAAATACCTTGCGCGCGACTTTCCAGATGTTTCTCGTCATTTCGTCGGCGCGATACGCAGCGAAGGCTGGGGAGAGGCACGAGACGGTTCGACTGCCCTCTCCCGAGGATGATTCACTCGGTCTGACCCCGCCTCCTTCGTTCGAGAAAAATCGCGGTCTTGCTGGGCCGCCGATGTGGGGTGAGGAGGATCGTCTGCGAAGCCGTGCTTCTGCGGAGAGAGCGCGCGCCCGGGAGCCCTGGATGTTTGCTTTCTTTTTTTTTTTCTTTTTACCTCGCGGCGTTTCTGCCGCCCGTTGTCGCAAGTATTTGGCGGCGCGCTCTTGTTTAGCGCTCGTTCTGTGACAGTACTCTACTATGGGAGAGCATATAGTCGTCCCATGGCCATACATTACATGGTCAGCCCACTGCCTATAAAGCAGTGTGTTTAGAAAAAGTGGGTAACGATTTAAAGTACTAGGTACTCTACTATGGGAGAGCATATAGTCGTCCCATGGCCATACATTACATGGTAAGCCCACTGTCTATAAAGCCGTGTGTTTAGAAAAGGTGGGTAACGATTTAGAGTACTAGGTACACTACTATGGGAGAGCATATAGCCGTCCCATGGCCATACTTTACATGCTCATCCCACTGCCTATAAAGCCGTGTGTTTAGAAAAGGTGGGTAACGATTTAGAGTACTAGGTACTCTACTATGGGAGAGCATATAGTGGTCCCATGACCACACATTACATGGTAAGCCCACGGCCTATAAAGCCGTGTGTTTAGAAAAGGTGGGTAACGATTTAGAATACTAGGTACTCTACTATGGGAGAGCATATGGCCGTCCCATGGCCATACATTACATGGTCATCCCACTGCCTCTAAAGCCGTGTGTTTAGAAAAAAATGGGTAACGACTTAGAGTATACTAGTTACTCTACTTTGTGAGAGCATATAGCCGTCCCATGGCCATACATTACATGGTCATCCCACAGCCTATAAAGCTATGTCTTTAGAAAAAAATGGGTAACGATTTAGATTATACTAGGTACTCTATTATGGGAGAGCATACAGCCATCCCATGGCCATACATTACGTGTTCACCCCACAGCCTATAAAGCCATGTGTTTAGAAAAGTGGGTAACAATTTAGAGTACTAGGTACTCTACCATGGGAGAGCATATAGCCGTCCCATGGCCATACATTACATGGTCAGCCCACTGCATATATGTTTAGAAAAAGTGGGTAACGATTTAGAGTACTAGGTACTCTACTATGGGAGAGCATATAGCCGTCCCATGGCCATACTTTACATGGTCATCCCACTGCCTATAAAGCCGTGTGTTTAGAAAAAGTGGGTAACGATTTAGAGTACTAAATACTCTACTAAGGGAGAGCATATAGTCGTCCCATGGCCATACTATACATGGTAAGCCCACTGCCTATAAAGCCGTGTGTTTAGAAAAGGTGGGTAACGATTTATAGTACAAGGTACTCTACTATGGGAGAGCATATAGCCGTCCCATGGCCATACATTACATGGTCAGCCCACTGCCTATAAAGCAGTGTGTTTAGAAAAAGTGGGTAACGATTTAAAGTACTAGGTACTCTACTATGGGAGAGCATATAGTCGTCCCATGGCCATACATTACATGGTAAGCCCACTGTCTATAAAGCCGTGTGTTTAGAAAAGGTGGGTAACGATTTAGAGTACTAGGTACACTACTATGGGAGAGCATATAGCCGTCCCATGACCATACATTATATGTTCGTCCCACAGCCTCTAAAGCCATGCGTTTAGAAAAAATGGGTAACGATTAAGAGTATACTAGGTACTCTACTATGGGAGAGCATATAGCCGTTCCATGGCCATACATTACATAATCATCCCACTGTTTATAAAGCCGTGTGCTTAGAAAAAGTGGGTAACGATTTAGAGTACTAGGTACTCTACTATGGGAGAGCATATAGCCGTCCTATGGCCATACTTTACATGGTCAACCCACTGCCTATAAAGCCGTGTGTTTAGAAAAAGTGGGTAACGATTTAGAGTACTAGGTACTCTACTATGGGAGAGCATATAGTCGTCCCAAGGCCATACATTACATGGTAAGCCCACTGCCTATAAAGCCGTGTGTTTAGAAAAGGTGGGTAATGATTTAGTGTACAAGGTACTCTACTATGGGAGAGCATATAGCCGTCCCATGGCCATCAATTACATGTTCATCCCACAGCCTCTAAAGCCATGCGTTTAGAAAAAGTGGGTAACGATTTATAGTGCTGGTACTCTACTATGGGAGAGCATATAGTCGTCCCATGGCTATACATTACATGGTCAGCCCACTGCCTATATGTTTAGAAAAAGTGGGTAACGATTTTGAGTACTAGGTACTCTACTATTGGAGAGCATATAGCCGTTCCATGGCCATACATTACATGGTCATCCCACTGCCTATAAAGCCGTGTGTTTAGAAAACGTGGATAACGATTTACAGTACCAGGTACTCTACTATGGGAGAGCATATAGTCGTCCCATGGCCATACATTACATGGTCAGCCCACTGCCTATATGTTTAGAAAAAGTGGGTAACGATTTAGAGTACTAGGTACTCTACTGTGGGAGAGCATATAGCCGTCCCATGGCCATACATTACATGGTCAGCCCACTGCCTATAAAGCATTGTGTTTAGAAAAAGTGGGTAAGGATTTAAAGTACTACGTACTCTACTATGGGAGAGCATATAGTCGTCCCATGGCCATACATTATATGGTAAGCCCACTGCCTATAAAGCCGTGTGTTTAGACAAGGTGGGTAACGATTTAGAGTACTAGGTACTCTACTATGGGAGAGCATATAGTCGTCCCATGACCATACATTACATGGTAAGCCCACTGCCTATAAAGCCGTGTGTTTAGGAAAGGTGGGTAACGATTTAGAGTACTAGGTACTCTACTATGGGAGAGCATATAGCCGTCCCATGGCCATACATTACATGTTCATCCCACAGCCTATAAAGCCATGTGTTTAGAAAAAATGGGTAACGATTTAGAGCATTCTAGGTACTCTACTATGGGAGAGCATAGCCGCCCCGCGCAGGAGCTGCATACAGTGTAATGCAGCGTAGCCGTGTTTAGAAAAACATATGTTTAACGACGTAGAGTACTGGGTACTCTACTATGGGAGAGCTTAAAACCGTGCCAGTGCCATCTACATTTCTGTTGCAATACCGATCTGTATGTTTAAGAGATTTTTATTTCTGAAAAAAGCATATATACATAGAATACATTTTAGTGTTACATTTTTCGTTCTCAAAACATTGCTAATATATCTTAATGTACATTCCAATGCACAACAGGAACTGTTTGTACCTGTAAACATAAATTCTGAAGTGCATGAAGAAAATATGCGCAGGGGTACGTACGATTCTTGAAAAGGAACAAAAAAACAACATTTTAACAAATGCGTATAAGAATAAATAAATAAATAAATAAATAAATGCTTATACAATACTAAATGCAAGTTCAGTGAAATCACAAACACTAGCCTACCTTTTCAGTAATGAAGGCAAGGCATGGGCTCTTCCTTCTTTTTGAGAAGAATAAATCGTGTTGACCACCGCAGGAGGAAAGCTTCCTCCCCCAGAATTAATAAGTGTTCGCTCAGATGCGTTAACATCATGGTTCTTAAGCGATGTAGCAGAGGAAACATGGTCCTCTGAGGGCGTCCCCGCAGGCCAGTCCCATCCGCTTCCACCATACAAAAGCACCAATACACATTATCAACACAACAAAAATGTCTCTACGCCGCGACTGCCATTGCATGCGGACCTGAAGCATGCTGGTCACCAAACGCCAGAAAGTACGTGCCACAGGAAATTCGTGAAGTACACGACTTAGAGTTTCCGTCCGGCCGCATTCTGGACATGAGGCGGAGGGCGCCACACCCCACGCCGCAAGGCGGTCGGCCGTTGGCAACGCCTGCCATTCTCTTGACCAAGTGAACTCTCGGACTTCAGCTGGTAGGGTCGTGGTTTTCATGAACCAGCGTCGACTTTTGCGGTATTTCTTGCGCTGATCATCGTTTAAATTTTTTACAGCAATGCATTCACATATTTCAGTGGGTGACATATCCATCAGTTCACAGTCTGGTAAGTTATTTTGCAAAAAATGCAGAGATGTCACCACGTACGTATAGTAGGTCGGCGGCCGCTCAGCCTCCGGCCGCGTCTCGTTTGCTAATCCAAAGAAACGACGGGACGTTCCCAACAGGTACTTTGTGGGTTCTCGGCCTCGGTATGTCGTATTTGAGATGAGTTCCCATGTGGTTCTCAAGGCCGACACACGACACATAACTTCGAAGTAGGGAATGCTAAAACCTCCCATTTTTGTTGGTAGGTGGACTACAGTGCTCTGGCGACGCTTTCCGCATGGCCATCCCAAAAGAAGGAGCCGCATGCGGTTGGTATACTCTTACCAAAACTTGTCGAGGTGTCCGTGCAATTTTGCTACATAAAAAAGGGAAGCTGCTACGCTTGTCTTGATTAGGTTAGCACGTTCAGTAAAATGTAAATGAAAAGTACTCGCAATCTCAATACGTTTTTCCACTTTGTGCTTAATTTCATTCCAGGTGGTACGGGCTACTTCACCGGACGCAAGAAATGTCACCCCCAAAAACTCCGTCTACCCAATGGACTCCATCGGGAAACTGTTCAGCGAAGCTACCAAAGCGCGTTGTTTTATTCTTATCTGGGTTGAGTTGTGCTCCCGAGAGGCTGCTGTAGGTGTGAAAGAGTTGCGAGAAAGACCTGTAGCTATCCATATTCTTGAGAAAAAGTTAAATATCGTCGGCATAGGCTGCCACTTTCACTTCACTCAGGCCAGGAAGGGGGAATCCGCACATTGAACTACATCTGTTGATCTGTTCTAGCAGAGGTTCAATACAAACTACAAAAAAGAAGCGCTGAGAGAGGGCAACCTTGCGGTATACCGCGACTCACAGCGATGGGTTCAGTTGTGTGGCCATTCACTACTAAGCAAGCTTCCAGGTCAGTATAAGTCAGACGAAGAACCTCGACAAGACGAGTAAGAAAACCAAAGCATTCCAACACGACGAAAAGATAATTGTGCTCAACCCTGTCAAAGGCTTTTTTCTTGGTCGAGTGAGACAAAAACACCAGACTCTTGTGTTCTCGTAGCAAATGTTAACAGATCACGGGTCAAAGCAAGTGAATAAAAAATTGTACGACCTGGAACACAAGTTTGCACATTACTGTTATTTCAGGTAGGACGGATTGTATGCGATGCGCTAAAATAGCAGTTAATATCTTATAGTCAGAGTTCAGTAAAGAAATGGGTCTCCATGCATTTAGGTCTGACGCTTCACCACCGCTCTTTAGCAGAAGGATGATTCTGCTCTCACGAAACGTTCCAGGTCGAATCCCATCAGCAAGAATCCGGTTAAGCATCAATAAAAGAAGGAGATGTATTTCCCCCAAAAATGTCTTATAACAAATCTGTGGTAGGCCTTCAGGACCTGCTGCTGCGGAAGCGTTCATTTGTTTGAGTACAAGATGTAGTTCCGCCAATGTTATCGGACTACATAATCTATCACGGCACTCTTCTGGTATACAAGAAATGCCCGAGCAGAACTCGCGTATAGCTATGCTATGGTCCCCTATGCTTGTGTCCTCTGTCGTGAACAGGGTGGTGAAGTGTTTTGAAAACGGTCACTATATCTTCTGCTCGATCAGACTGTGCGCCACTGGGTATCTCAACGTATGGAACCGTTGCTCGTTCTTCAAGAGAGCCGTTGCGGACACTTCGGAGAACAGCATGCAGGATCTGCAACGGGCCTTCCATTTACAAACGACAGTGCCGCTGTACGAGAGCTAAGACGGAGCAGGAAGGATTTTATATCGCGCCTGATACTGATTCAAATAATCTTGCATAGCAAACGTTAGTGTTTCGCCCCTCCGAACTATGCGCGCTTTTAGAAGGGTGTCGTTAATTTCAGTCGTTGGGCGCTTTTTTCCTATCTCTGCCTGCTTTAATTAGTTCAGTGCGAAAGCTGTCCTTCAATGTATCCCAGCCGCACGGTGCTGCTGTGCGCTTGCACAAGCCTTTCAGTGTTAAGCGCAAAGAGGCTACACACTCTCGATCGTGTACAAGTGCCATGTCCATTTTCCATTGCTTCCTAAACAGGGCAGGCTGGTCAAAAAGCATCTTCACTAACACTGGGTAGTGGTCTGATATGAGCAGTACGTGTGCGGGGTAATTCAAGACTTCACAACTACTGACTTGCGTAGCTAATACTTCAGGGAAGTAGGAACGGTCTAGGCGGCTAATATTTGTGCCTCGTTGCCATATCGTTGCCATGTCGCGCGAAACACGTCCCCGCAGATACTAAGCCACGCGTCCCTTAACTTGAAATCGCGAATAAGCTGCTTCAGTGTCCGGGCCCCGCTACATGGCCTGCCCTGGCGACGTCCGTCTTACATCCCTGATAGGATCTTCCACACAATTAAAATTCCAAACAAAAAAAGTGAGTTTATTCTCTCATGGGACGCAACAAACCCAAGGGACAAGCGTCTGTACAACAGGCACAATAACAAACAAAAGACAAAGCACAAAATACATTACACATTTAAACAAAGGTGTCCGAGTCCGTAAAATGTCCATAGTCCATCGTACTAATAACTATACATACACTACCTAAATACACTAATCACAATATGAACAATGTACATGATGATATATGTACAGAATTTACAAGACTTGGTGAAGATGTTAGAAAATATGTACAACAGCTATCAATATTCATAAAAGTTACATAACTTACAGCGTTAGAATGAAGTGCATATATAGAAGGGCTCACACCCATATGGGGCATACACAAACACATAGAAATAGTCAACACATACTGATTACATGCACCAATCAGACATTGACAGGTGACCTGGCTATAGGAACCAGGCCAGGTGGAAAACTAATCGAACGCGTCTGTCAACTACGGACAGAAAGCGGCACGACCATTGTCGCAGAAATTCTTCCTCCACAAGGAAGAACAATTCCTGCGACAGAAACAATAAGAGTTCAGAGTAGAGGCGTTCCAGAATCGGAAAAAGAGCACGACGACGATGACCTGCCGCAACAGCTTCGCACCTATTACGCCATAAACAAAAAGCTCCCGCAGCTATTAGAAGGCGTGCAAAGCGACTACGCGAGCAGCGACCAGATGTTACAAAGCGATTAACAACTAGTCCACGAAAACTAGTGTTAACTGACTTCCAAAACACCTTTGCAATGACACATTGCTGCAGCATATGCTGGTTAGACTCCTGTAACGGGCAGTTAGGACAAGTGGAAGATGGGACCATACCCCACCTCTCCAGTCTGTCCCGTGTTGGGAGTACTCTCCATCCAAGACGCCACATAAAGTCACGGAGGTGACCAGGCAAAAACGATGCCGTTATCGCGCTCCACGAGACATGTCTCGATCGTGCTAGACGGGCTGGAGGAACCAGATGAAGCAGAAGAGCCGCCGTTGAATCTACAATGCCGCTTTCAAGAATGTCCACATCGGGACAAACCTGTTGCGCGTGTCGATATTATGCTAAGCTATATATTTTACTGCCAGTGGAACGAAGCAACTGTCGGGACTGCTGGCGTACACGTTCTTGCTAAGCCTGCCTGCCTGCTCTAGTTATCGACCAGACTTAGGTGTTAATAAGTTTAGGTTATCGTTCTATCAGATAAACGAAAATAAACTGATTAGAAATTCCCTAGTCCCATCCGCATTTCTTTTATTTTAGTGTCTGAATGACCTGACCTGTATGGATTGTGTGGTAGAAATGTTTGCTACCGCTCGCTACCAAAAAACTAACAAGGCTCCTTAATGCATTCGCCTCAATTGGTGTTCGGCGAAAGCCTATGGCCATTTGACTGTCTATGCCACGTCTGTTTGAATGTAAAGCATTTCATTGCGTATTGCACACGCCGCAGACACGCCGCGCCCGTGTACCGCGGCGGAAAATTGTCTAGCATATGTGACTATTCTACATAATTTTAAATGCGAAGCATTTCTCGGCGAACTTCGGCGACTTTAAGCGTACCTATCCATCTAACTAGCCGCTTACGACATTAAGCTCTCCTGGCCGTTTCGATAATGGTATCGATACCAAACTTGGTATACCTTAACATGAATGTATTACGAACATAAGTGACTGGTCATAACATAAAAATCATGACATTTATGTCATTAATATCATAATTTATATTTCCTGGTCTTGCTGCTCTTGCAGTGGTTTTGTTCACATGACAAGTTGCAAAACTGGTATGGTATCACATGACTGCATGGCGAACACAAGCGACAGACCCTAACATGTAAATCATGACATGCGTGTCATGTAACAATATGACATGACATCATGCCGCGCTCATGATGCGCTCGCAAACATGGCGATCATGAGATGCATCTCATGTAACAACATGACTACATGCCACGCTCATGATGCGGTCGCGGCCGTTTGGCTAGCTTCACATATACCAAATTTGGTATTACGGGGCGCCAACGGATGACAAAGGTATGTGACGGGTGCCAACATGATAATATCAGGTCCATGTCATGTAACAACATACATGCCACGCCTGTGATGCGCTAGCTGCCGTTTCGCTAGCTTCACATATACGCACTTTGGTATTATAGGACGTGGATGTATGACGAATGTATGTGTCTGGTGCAAACATGATACATATGAGATGCGTTTCATGTAACAACATGACTACATGCTATGCTCATAATGCGCTCACAGCCGTTTCGCTATCTTCACATGTACCAACTTTGGAATTACGTGACGCGAACGGATGACATAGGTAAATGATACGTCCACACATAATAATCATTGTGTGATGTCATGTAACAACATGACTACATGCGACACTAATGATGCGCTCGCAGCCGTTTCGCTAGTTTCACATATGCCACATTTGGTATTACGTCACGTGAATGGATGACGAAAGTATGTGACTGGTGTAGACATGATAATCATGAGACGCGTGTCACATAAAAACATGACTACATGCCAAACTCAGGCCGCCAATACACTTCGACGTGACCCGGCGCGCATGCGCGCCGGCGTTCGTTTCGTCGCGTCAAGTCGGCGATGCCAAGAAAGGCGCCGATCTGCCTGCCATATACTCGCAGGCGTGCGCCGCGATGCATTGCTTCGACGCATGCGCGTTCGAGTACGCCCGGCGTCCATCCATCATGAGAGGCAGACGCAGCGCTGTCTGGGTAGAGTTGCGTAACGTCATCGGCGCGAAATGCAGCATGTTGCAGTTCGCGCCGGTTGCCGCTGGGCCGCACTATAGAGTTTCCCAAAATTAACTAGAGGGCACCCTGGCGCTGCGATTGTTGGCCACATTGAGGAGCGTTGACTATCTAAGGTGAAGCAGCCGAGCAGGTTCTCCTCCTAAGCATCTCTACTTGGGATAGGGAAAGGGGATAAAAAAGGAAGGGGGTTGGCGGGACACGAAGCAACGATGAGGTAGGTGCCGGCCAGCACTCCACAGATCGAGAAGGTGTCACTTATTTCCGGCAAAAAATGCCTGGCGACCGCGGGACTGAGGTAGGTGTTCGTCCAGAGGCTCGTCGCTCGTCCGCTTTCTCCAGACCACGTGCGGCGCCCGCGTAGAGCCGGCTAAAAGCCCGGTTATAGGCGAAAATTTCGCGGAAACGGATTAAGTTTGTATTGTCAGTATTCGCCTGCAGGACATGGAGGTGCAGCGGCCGGATGAGAAAAGCACGGGCAGCGGCGTTCACCTTCTCTATGCCGGACTGTCCCAGCGGCCTGGGGTCCATACTATACGAATGGGGTGAGGGTTACAGCGCCAAGAGGCTGCGCAAAGTAGGTAAGCTGCCATCGGAATGATAGAACCCTGAAGATGTTGGGAACGTGAGGTGGACTGCGAAGCGGCCAAAGCAATAGCAACCTCCTCAGCTTGCGTCACAGTGTTGGCTCTAAAGGAGAGGCCGTCGAGGTGTTTTCCCTCTGTGATCAGGGCTGCGTGTAGTGACCGGGGGGGGGGGGGGGGGAGACGTCTACGTAGAAAACCCGAGGGCGGGATGTAGCTCGGGGTTCATGTTACGGGGTAGTGGTTCCACCCATAGTTTTTGACGTTGGAGTTCTGGTATGAGTGTCGGAGTGTCTTGGTCAGAGGTCGCATTGAGGCCAGGCCTGTGTAGTAGACAGCCACCGCGAGGGCATCTGCGAGAGGCGATTAATTTGGCTAACGCGATGAGCTTCCCGCAGATCTGCGAAGGAATTATGCAAACCTCGTGCCGCGAATCGGCTGTTGGAGGTGGCAATGGGAATACACACACAAGGGGCGCTTCAACGAACCGCTTGCCGTGGAATCGCTTGCCAGCGCAACTGTCTTTCACAGCGCACCCGACCTTACTTGGTGAAAGCCGTTTGCGCTGACGGGTTCCCACTCAAACCAAGAGGACTGTTTGCCATCGAATATAATGACTATGCATATAATTATTTAAAGTTTCGTCGTTGCCAATAACATTGTTAAGCTTTCGTAAGCATCGATGTAATAGTATTGAATAGAAGTTAGCAGGACGTTGAAGTTCTCGAAATGAAACCAGTGACATATTGGTGAGTCTTTGTTATCAGACGGCACAAACAAACGGACCAATCGCTGAACATGTCTAGAAGAATTTTGACATCCCCGTTATGACCACGTTCGGAAAGTAACCTTTCGTTGTGTTTCCGTTGTGTGGGACGGCTCAGTGCTCTCCCATAGTTGAGTACCAAGTCCTCGAAATTGTTAAGCATTTGTTCCAAACACACATGTCGTCATTCTTGTCAGTTAAAGCAAGTGTCCCCTGTACACTTTCCAGGACACCGTCTAGAACTATGCGTCCAGGTTAGTCTTTACTTTTTATTATGGCTACTACACTGCATATTATTTCATTAAACGTTCAGGGTGTTCGCAGTCCGGCAAAGCAGGCTGAATTGATTAGTGTCGCCCGCGCTGCAAATTGTGATGTTTTGTGCCTCCAGGAAACAAATTTCTTCTCGCTATCCGACGTGCTTGCTTTTAAACGAAAGTTCAACCTAGATTGTTATTTCTCTTTCGCTACATCTCATTTTACGGGAGTAGGTATTATTATTTTTAATCGAGCTCTATTACGGGACCATCATGGTTTACGATGGCGTGGGCCGGGTTTTGGCTTTAGACTGTAGCTACTTTTCTTTCAGATTAAGGATACTGTGTGTGTATGGGCCAGCGCAAGCTGGACAGTCTAATGACTTTTTTAGAGACCTGGATGCGTTTTTTTCTTGACGGTCGTGATGTCATTCTGATTGGCGACTTCAACTGCGTTCTAAATACGCGAACCGATGTACAAGGCCCTGGCTGGGGCCGGTCTGCTTGGAATTCACGCGAGCTGCGTCGCCTTGTCCACCACTTTTCATTACTAGACGCGCACAATGTAGTGCACGGAAATACCTTTGTTTGGACATGGCGACGTGGACGATCCTCCAGCGGGCTCGACCGGGCTCATATCCCACGAGCGTTAGATGCGTTTGTCTCCGATTTATGCGTTCCGTCCTTCCCACCTTCTCCTGAGTACGTATCTGATCATCGGCCTATTGTCTTGAAGCTCGAAGTTCCATTTTCTTTTTCGGAAAAGCCATGGCGTCTCGACGTTCACGTCCTGCAGGACGCGCGCTCAAGATCAGATTTGTCACGCGCAATACGTGTGTCGCTCACGGCGTCTGGTCCTGAAAATTGGGATGCGCTTAAAACACAGTGGCGCTTGCGCTGCGCAGTGGAGGGGCGTTCGCTTCGTCGACGCGTTTCTGAAGAGCTTGCTGATACTGCGATGAAGTTACGCATTGCTTTGTGCGCCGAGACGCCTTCTCCTCTGATGCGAGCGTGGCAGCGTAAACTGCGTGAACGCTTTCAACGCTTGACTACTGCTTCGTCCCTGGCGGCAGCAACATGGCGCTGTGGACACAACCCATGTGCATATCCCGAGGTGCTGCGCTACGCGAGACATTCGTTTTTTTGGGCAATCAGAGCCATCTGTCTCTATGACAGCACAAGTACCACCTGCGCAGCGGCTTCCTACGCGTGATCGATCTGTTTTCTTGGCGCATTTTGAAGCAATGTCGTGTTCGGCCATGCGGACTAACTGTGATGAAACACCGCCAATGCTTAGAAGTTTGCCCCGTATTCCTCAAGAAGCTGCCGATTGCCTGCACATCCCTCCGTCGGCTGAAGAGGTAAAGGCGGCACTGAAACCTATAAAACGTGGAACGGCCCCAGGGCCAGACGGTTTTCCTGTTGAGTTTTACTTGACATTTTGGGATGAGATTGGTGCTACCTTTACCGCGGTAATCCGGCGATGCTACGAGGACGGTGTCTTTCCATCAAGTTTTCGAGATGGACGCATTGTGCTTATTCCGAAGGGTGATGCTTACTCTGTTAATCCTGAAGATTGGAGACCTATCACGCTCCTCAACGTTGACTATAAGATATTCGCGGCGGTAGCCGTTCAACGTTTGAGGGGTCTGTTGAACACCCTGGTAGGTCATCACCAGACTTCATCAGTGCTTGGACGAGAAATACACAGCTTGTCATATACGACACGGGTATCATAGCCTATACTCTGTCGCGATCTGCGCGAGGTATGCTTGTGTCTTTGGACCAGGAGAAAGCGTTTGACCGACTAGAGCACGCGTATATCCTTAATGTGCTCACAGTCTTCGGCTTTTCTCATTCATTTGTGGAAATGATTAAAAATACGTACACTGGTCTGAAAAGCACACTAGTTCTGGATGGCTAGGAAAGCGCCGCCTTTTCCATAACACGTGGGGTCCGTCAGGGATGTCCATTGTCTCCTGTGCTATTTGCCCTCAGCCTTGAGCCATACTTGCGTGCTCTTGACGCGAATTCACGTGTCCGGGGTCTTGCGCTTCCTGGTAGCAGTGTCGTGAAAGTCACAGCTTTCGCTGATGATATAACCTTGTACCTTTCAGATGAAGATAGCCTTTCGCGCAGCCTGCGTGTATTTTCCCAGTATGGCGACATTTCAGGTGCAGCGTTGAATATCTCCAAATCCCGGTATTTCTTCATTGGCTCTCCAAACTCCAGGCTTAGCGCCGGTTTTCCTATTCAGCCGGCCGCGTCCCTTCGTATTTTAGGTATTTTATACAACCACTACGGCATTTGCGAATCTGTTTGGTTAAACGCTCTCGAAGAAGTAAGACTGAAAATTCAGGATGCACGGGATTTTGACTTCCCGCTTCTTGAGCGGAGGTACCTAGCGCAGACTGTATTTTGCGGTCGCATTTGGTACCTTTCTCACGTCGTGCAACCATCTTTACGTATCGTGCGATCACTGCAGTCTGCGTTGTGTTCCTTTTTTTTGGTCTGGCGGCACTGAGTTGGTCTCTCGCGCGGCACTGGGACAGCAGCGTTCTCAGGGAGGCTTTGCTTTCCCTTCAGTGTCCATACGCTGTCGGCTGCTGGCACTGCGCTTCCTTTTGCGCCTAGTGCAAGGGGAGGAATCTCCCGCACGAACGCTTGCATATTACTTTCTGGGTACTCACCTTCGGCATTTGATGCCTAATGTGCAACTTAACAGGGGGCCGCAGTCAATAACATTTCGTGCGTTTTATGCAACAACTGTTGCATTTTTTCGCCATGTCAAGTCGAGCTGTCCTGGCATAGATGTTTTGAACAACCACATAGTTGAGACAACTGCTGCTTTGTAGCTTCCGTTGGTCCTGCCAGCCCACCGTGCTCGCTCTAGAAGGGTGTCTTGGAGCACCTTAACGGCTTCTTTTCTGCCTGCACACCTCCGGGACTTCATGTGGCGCCTGGGATGGGGTGTGCTTCCCACTCTTGACCGCCTTGAAAAGTGGAGAATAGTCCAGTCAGCAACATGTCCGAACTGCTCCCTTCGAGAAACAAATCAGCATTTTATGAGACATTGTGTCATTGCTCGCGTTTTTTGGAGAGCCGTACATGCCGGATTTCACTGCCTCAGAGTAAATCGCTTCGTTTCTTCTGGGCGTTGTTCGCGAGGCCGCTTCGCTTGTCTTCTCATTGTTGCTGGCTCTTTCTGCCTCTGGCACAACCGCTGCGAGGCGGTTGCAGCGGGCCGCCGCCGCCGCGCGCTCTACCCGATCCTAGAACGATTGTACTCGGAGCTGCTGTCTGTTTTGTCGGAGGAGCTCTTCTTCTTCGGTGAAGAGAAATTTCTTCGGCACTGGTATTGCCCTTTTGTGTCGGTCTATGACGGACGAGTGAAACTTGGCTTTCGGCCGGCCTGGTATTGGTAGGCTGATCTGTCGATGCGCCGGCAGAAATGGCATGCCAACATGTAAATATGCAAAATGTACATTTTATGTTTTATTTGTGTCTCTTGTTTACCTTGAAGTATTTTTTGTGTTTGTGTTTGTGTGAACCATTGAATGTACATGTTCTTTCAACGCCATCTCATATCCATGTTCATGTAAATGACGTCTGTTTTGTCATCATCGTTAGAGTATGTCTAAGAAGGAAATGTTCTGCTGAGTGTTATTGACGTTTGTGGAAATTAATTTTTTTTTCTAAACAATAACGTCATCGGTCCACGGGACGGCTTTCAGCTCTCCCATAGTAAGGTACTGAGTATACTCTAAATCGTTACCCACTTTTACTACACATATGTCGTTGTTTAGGGACGGCTTACTGCTCTCCCATAGTAAAGTACCAAGTACTCAAAATCGTTAAACATTTCTTACTAATTACATAGCGTTGTGGTTTTCACAAGGGATGGTGCACTTCTCTCCCATCTATAGTTGAGGACGAAGTACTCTAAATCACCTTGCCCTTTGAACTGTGTTCGCCACCTTGATATCTCATGCCCTGGTGAAACTACCCCCAATTGATGAACACTAAGGAAAAAAAAAAATAGTCGTTTTTACTCTCACCCCTCCATCAACTCTGTATTGGTGGAAAATAAACTATTATTATTATTAGTAGTAGTAGTAGTAGTAGTAGTATTGCAAAGTCACACGTGTATTCCTCAAGGGGTGAAGGACCTCATGGAGGTGGCAAGCGAACAGTCGAGAGCAACCGCTCCCGCGGTTCTACACTAATGCAGGGCATGCGTGTGCATTTGCGGTTGACAAAAAAAAAAAAGAAAAGAGAAGAAGCAGATATACAGAGAGATAGAAAGGGGTGATGGAGTGGAGGAAATACTTTCAGACGCGAGAAAAGGCCACAGTTTAAACTCAAGGACACGCGTTATTCGCACCTTTCAAAAATCTTCGAAAGTTTACCTTCACGCGAGAAGCATGCATGAAAAAAAAAAAAGGGGGGGGGGGGGGAGCTCCAGCATTGGTAGTACATAAAAAACTCCCTCACGCGCCCCTAGAAGACACTTCTTCCGCCGGTTAAAAGCATTTACGGTAGCTAGGAAGGTGTGTTCGCAAACATAGCTCGGCGAAGTGACTTGGGACTTCAAGAGTCGCTCTTGAACATTTTTTTTTTCAGTTCTTTTTCATCTTGAACAGGCTGGGCTGCCACCTAGGGCTAAGAGCGTTTCTTCTGCCAGGGGCGTCAGCGGGATTTTGTTTTGGGGGGTGCGAACCCCTCATGGCCGCTGGACGAGGGCCGGACCGTTGGTTTAGCTCGAGTGGGGGGCAAGTTCTGGGTGGCTTTAGGGGGGCAAGTGCCCCTTTCGCACCCCCCTGCCAACGTCCTTGTCTCCTGCTCCGACTAAAAGTTTTATTTTCGCACTTTCTCACTCGAGCTCTTCCTGGCGTAAATCTTGAGACTGTCGAAGGAGCCGGCAACGCCGCGACTGACATGACTTGGGGAAACGACGACGTTTCCCTACGAATGCAACGTTTCCTGCTCGATTTGACGCCTGGCAACAATGCTCAAGGGTTGTCGACGCGCCCTTCGGTGCCGCAGATTCGTGAAAGTGGTTTTGAATGGCCGTCGAACCTGGAACCCCAAGAGTTGTTCTCGCTAGTGGGTCTGGTTTGTCGTCGACTACGCAGATATATCCGCTAGCTTTCTCACCTACCCATACAGTACTTTGAATTCATGCCATAGGTACATGCTATAGAGTCCTGCGACACATGTCAACCTTCCTGTCCTTCCGTTGCCTTGCTCTGTGATGCATATACCGGCTTCCATTCCATGGTTGTGTTGTAGAGTTCGCGGTTGAAGAAAAAAAAGTGCGTAGATCAGAGCTGTAACTTCAACGTTTGCTGTAGAGTTGAAAAGTCCCGCAAGCATGTGTATAAAGGCATGTGCGTCTATGAAGTACGGTATAGTTCCATGACCCCGCAACGGCAGGATAGAAACAAACACAACGGCGAGAAATTTCGAGCAGATTCAAGAGGTATACCTTAAAGTTATGTACACATCTGCCATCACGAAATAAATGCGTGTCTTTTCACACTGATAATTACTTCACTTGATCACTTATGTCGGAACACCTGATAAATGTTTGCCAGACGTTCTGGTTTTCTATCTGCAACCCGAAACAGACACATGCCTTTGTATTGAAAAATTGCACTATTTTAAACACTCGGTATAGTGACTGACGTCAGGAAAGTAATAAACGCGATTGGGTGGAGCAGAATAAAATCCAAGTTGGTTTAGCAAAAAATAACAAAAACTTAAAACTGCTGGAATAGAAATTATGTCAGGAGAGTGAAGCCAGATTGCACCGTCTTACTCCAGGCACGATAAAAGGTTACCACACAGTTCAGATAAAGTTTATTTACAGTATACATGCAAGAAATCACATGGTTAATATACGAGTGTACAGAGCTATACATATACACAACCACAAAGACGCACGACGACGTACGTCATAATGTGCGCTTGGAAAAATGTTTGAAGATTGGGAGCTTATATTTTGTACCTTGTTTTTGGAAATAATAAAACTTGAAACTAAGCATTCACTCCACTAGTCGAAGAGCAAGAGAGATAGAGAGGAAGAACTTCATTCAAGTGAAAATTTTCACACGGGAATGGCGGTCAGGCCATGCCTGGCCGCCAGTCGGCTCTGAAATAGAAATGAGTGTTAAACTCGGACAAACCACACAATATAACAAAGCTGGGGTTTTACGTCAGAAAACCTGGACATTGTTAGGAGGGACGCCGTAGTGGAAGGCTCCGGAAATTTCTACCAGCTGGTGCTCTTTAACGTGCGCTGACCTCGCACAGTACAGGGGCTTTTACCACTCCGCCTCCACCGAAATGCGCTGCCGCAGCCGGGATTCGAACCCGCGACCTTCGAGTCAGCAGCCGAATACCCTTTAGCCACTGATTCACCGAGGCGGACCAGAGGAACCGCATAGCGACAATCAATCGCAGCGCCGCAGTCCCCTTTAGTTAATTTGAGGAAACTCTATATGCCGAAACCCAGTCTCTCCGTTTTTTCTTCTTTTCGGATGGCGGTGGGAGGGGGGGGGGGGGGGGGGCTCTCTTTTGTGTTGCAAGTGCGCGTGGTGAAAGCTAGTAGTGCCAACGCGAACGGAACGTTTTGTGTTTAAAGTGCGACGCATTTTTGCTTTTTTTTTTTTTTAAGGGGCGAAGTTTCTTAGGGCTGAGTCTTGTCGGCATCCATCATGTTTCAGAAAACCGAATCCGCAACTGAACAGCTGCACAAGGACAAAAAAAAAAGTGTAATACCGGTGTCACACGGGCACTTCTAATCGCTATCAAGGTGATCCGGATCGGTGTTCTTAACCGGGATCAACTTCATGGCCGCTGCTACACGGCCCAAGCTAATCTGGTTCGAGCTTGGAACATATAAAATGGACAATTTGGCGCTTGCGTGCCGTAAAACATGTCATTGACAAAACTCAACATACGATGTTTCTGTAAAACCCTTTAACAGTAATGTTAATCGTGCGAGACCCACTAGAACGTCAAAAACTGCGTGCCATTGCAAAAGTAATTCCAAAATCCATCATTCAATGAATTTTTTTCCTCTCACTTACCGGTATTGCTGTGTGAGATTCTTAATATTCTTTTATTTTTGATGACACCTGCTTGCAGTCGTCTAGTTGCAGCGAAGCAGTAGTATCGCTTTACACTGGCGCCTCAAGTATCCCATTCGCTCCTGCCAGCGGTCAATTACTGCAAAGGTCTCTTCATTCAGCCACGAAGTGCACCTACGCTGCGACGAAGTAAAAAAACTGGAAACACTCAATCAATTTACTTTGAGGTGCTCCAACTGCTCCAACGGACCGAGAGTTGCGTGAAACTAAGCGCGGAAGACAACGGTCGTCTGCTTCTCCCATAACCACATGCAAAATATGCGATATTTCAGACATTGTTCCAATTAAAACAGTTTACGATTTCTTTTTTTAATTAACAATCTAGCTTTTCAAATGTATATTTATTGAACTATGCACGATTTTCTTGTTTACTGTGCTTCCAACAAGCTTGGCCAGGAGGCGCAGACGACAGCGAAATCACAATCTTTAGGCTAGATCGCAATGGGCGGATCGCGATAGTCTTGATCCCAATCGGACCTGATCGCGATTAAAAGGGACCGGGTAGCAGCACCTAATCTGGATCGTGGTTAATCCGGATCGGCACTGATTAGAAATGCCCGTGTGACACCAGCATCATATACCTACTTAATGTGTACATTCAAGTATGTGACAGCACAATACACTATTACCTGCACCGCCCTTCTGTTCGTCCATCCATCCATACATTTGTCCGTCCTTATTACTAGTCAGCGACTTCAACGTAGCCATTATGAACCTTACACACAGCTTCGCCCACTTTTTAGTCATCGTTTACTTCGTGGAAATGCGTGATTGTTCTTTTTTATGCCGAGCGGCCGTGGTAGAGTGTGAAGTTTTCTAAATTGCTAAACTTTATCTTTAAATTCACATAAATTATTGCGATAGCACTCAGAGCTCAATTTCACGTGAATGTCGACGTCGGACTGATGTTCCGCGTAATGTCCGAGGGCGACAAGACCGCCCCAAGCTCATTAACTCAAATTTCGCGGCACTGGAAAAACTGCCCGAATCCAATCTATCGAAGGCATCAACAAAATAATAAATAAATGTCTATTATGTCAATATGAATTCTCTCATTTTCTTGAGGAATGCGTAAATCCACGTATCGAGTAATTATTTTGCACGTGAGCAGTGCAAAAGCCACAATTTTCGCCATTTTGCGACTTCACCCACAACGTGTACACTCACGTCCTAATCCGAAACTTGCTCTCAAACCGACCTTTCAAATACGAACTATATTACGAACCAAAACGCTATTGTGGATGGCGACCACACCTCCCCACATTTTTGACGCTTCGTGCTCCGAGGATCGTCTGAATTAACCGTACTGCCATCTCAGGTAGCTGAGATAGCAACCCGTATTTGTATACGGGTTGGTTTCACTTGTATTTAAAAAAAGATTATAGCTTTATACTCTAGCGTGTATTCAAACGAACACTGTGTTACATAGCCGCAGTCGTACGGATTTCGCAGCAGCAGTCTGAGCAGCCAATTTAAGTTTGCATTTATAGTACCACGTCTATGCTCCACACACGGGAAAAGATAGGCGTACAGACAGTACGGGCTTACCTTCATAGTTTGCATGAGCTGTTTCCATCGAATGCCACGCGTACCCAGACCAGACACAAAACCACTGCCACTCATCCCACTGCCACTCATCCCACTCAGTACCGCTGCCACTCATCCCTATGCGAGCCAATAATCACCACGAATTGAGAGTTACCGACACCACATCGCAGTACAAAGCCGTATCTCACCGTACCCCTGAACAGCCCGCGTACCGAATCTGAAGTCTTTATGGCAGCGGCTTTAATTTGGATTAGGCAGCTTATAGCCAATAAGACCAGGCAGTTTCGGTTTCCAAATCGCCAATCGTCTGTTGCGCAAAGGCGATACAACTCGAGTCGGGCTCGGCGCATGCGTGGTGCAATATATGCAAAAATGATAAGTTGTTGGGGTTTAACGTCCCAAAACCACCATATGACAATGAGAGACGCCTTAGTGGAGGTCTCTGAAAATTTTGACCACGTGGGGTTCTTTAACTTGTGCAAACGGGCCTCAAGCATTTTAGCCATTAAAAATGCGGCTGCCGCGGCCAAGATTCGATCCCACGACCTGCGGGATCAGCAACCAAGTGCCTTAGCTCACAGAACGCCACGGCGAGCAAGCAAAAATGGTTGTCAGGTGCAGTTCAGCACACAATTTCAATCACTGCCACTTATAGCACCTGCAGTTACCTACCTTACCTATGCAACTCCACGACCCCCCCAACACACTTTGCATGAATCATTCACCGCGGCGGTCCTTTCAGAGCCATCCTCCTCTATGGTGTCCCCCATAATCGTTTAGATATACTAGTCAATTAAGTAGGCTCACACAAACACACACGCACACACAATAAGACGAGCAGCTACAACATGGGCTCATTGGTATTGCATGTTGGGTAATCGAACTTCTAACGTATAGGGACGGACTGAACACCACCACACAGTAGCGCGTGGTGTATTCAGTCCATCCCTGTACAATAAAAAGCGCGATTACCCAAAATACACACGCTTGCACACACACACTCACACAAACAGAACATGCAGAGGTCATTTCCCCTCTTCATTTATGTTAGATTGGCTTTAGCCCGTTACACATCCTGGTGGTGCAGGACAATCCCATTTTCTTTTTAGTTACCTTCATATATAGGGGACCAAAAAGCACACACACACACAAGACAGCTTGGAAGTATCAAAATTCACTACGGCAGTTCTGGTCTGGTACTTCGAGTAGTGCAAGAGTGCTCGTGACCTTGATATAAGATGCAGTGCTTGAAGGTAGTCCGTGGCACATGCTTGACAGGTCACGGTAGAGAGCATGTGCATAACCTACTGCACTAGGCATTTTTGCAGATACTACACAGGATAAACTGAAGAGCAAAAACATAAAAGAAGCTTTTCATTTGGCATCTTTATTATTAGTTCGAGCAACTCAAATGCCGTGTCTTTCAGGAACAATGTCAATTTTGCAGTGATGTCACTAGCCAAGTTTCTGATTCCAGTATAATACAGCGGTTACACAGCAGTCATTCTTATCCTAACACTGTGTTGCTGTTATCCTACAGGCCTAAGGCAGTAACACCATAACGCTGCTTTAAATGCATGATGAATGACTGGTTGAGGAAAGTAGGCGACCCCTTCAGTCATGGGACATCCAACATTCTACATTGCACAAAGCAACACTGTCGCCAAAAGTGTTCGTCTCTGAATGCGGCTTCTGAGGTCACATCCTCGCATGACACCTTTCCTAGACATTTTGCATGATTTGGCTCCAGGCATGTCAGTGCCTACCGGTGACTGCATTCCATGGTACTTCTACCATGAACATCGCTCCTAAAAAAGTAATGCAGTCACCAAACAGCCTTTTGAGCAAACACGGCCAGCATGCACAGAATGCAAACCAACTAGACAATAAACATTATTTATGAGTTGCTGAATCAATTAGGTGTCATGCTGATTAAAATAAAACTAGCACATACACTACTATTAGGCAAGGTTTTTATATCCATTATAAACAGTGCATCTTCTGGAGTTATTAGCAAGCAAAATATAAGAGCTAGTTTTTTGTTTTATGAGATAAGGTGCCAGTGACTTCAAGGGGGTCGAAGATAGACATGTTCATTTATTACACAGAAATAACGCTATTCAGGAATGATTGCAGCAGTGATCACGTAAACTTGCAGTTAGAGAAGTCCATCTCAGGATGTTGTTCCATGAACCTAGAATGAAAAAATCGGGAAGACATATTGCAAAACTCTTCAAGAGCGTGACGAACATGATGCAAACTATCAACTGCGTCAGGATACTACAACAGCCATTGGTCCATAAGCAAAAAGCAAGACAATCTTTTTTTTTATTTTGAAATGCATTTTGTACATTGTGATGCAACATCATTTACATTAAAGGGTCACCAAAGGGAAATAAACTCGTATAGCGATTGGTGTCATTCTAAATTGTGCGCTAAATGCAGCTCCCCGACCGTGAAACCTTAGAACTGCATAGCACAGGCACCAGTAATTCCCGTCCGAAGAGTTCTTACTGTTCCTTCAAATCAGACAAAACTGGAAGGTCACCAAGGCGAAAATCTGCGAGAACGGCGCGCGCTACTTTTTGTGGCACTTTACTTGACTTCCTGCTTGCGACAACAGTTGAGATAAATGTAGCCTGCAACAACGAAGGCACCTGAAAAGTGCCGATGGGAGGAGAAATCGCGCGCACAGCGAGGCGCCCTCTCTGGCACATCAGGCATCGGTCACTTGTTTCCGAAGCCTTTTGAATAATTTAACGATAATTATAGCAATCACTTCTTGGTTGTTTCTGTTACCTATATTATTTGAGACCTTGTTCGTTCATTTAAACCTGGTTTTGATCCTTGCTAGCCTTGTTTTAGGCCTCTATTGACCACTTGATTTTGGGTGTGATCATGCTTCACGAGACTTACGGATGAACGGCAAACCAGACCCCCGAGGGGCTACGCACTTGGAACGGTTTCTCACGGTTTAGTCAATGACCATTTCACAATACCAAAGGAATAACTACTGCTGCAAAAAGACGCAAGTAAGGGAGCAAGTGCGCAAAAATAAAATGCACGTGGTGCCTTGACGTTTCCTCACAGAGTCACTGTAGTGTCACAGATTTTGACAGCATTTATCTGGGGCCTACGTAGCTCCTAATTGAAAAAAAAATTTAATAAGGAGCACGTTGTCTGTTCTCTGCAAGGGCCAGAGATTTAAAGTACCAAACCGCAAAAAATTTTATGGGATTAATGTGGCCAAACAGCAAATAAATTATTTACCCACGGAAATTCATGAGGCCACACTGGCATTCATGTGCAGATTTTCGGCACGAAATCTACAGAGAAAGATTTTCTGTTCTAGTAATACGCTTATCAGGTTGAAATTAATAAAAGTCGTTTTCAAAGATAATCTATCAGGAAATGACTCGTTTCACTTTAATGTCCCTTTGATTAAACCATTTAAATAACACATTGCCATTGTAGGCCGGTGGGTGAATATGCCTGTGTAGGAGTTTTCAAACACTGTTTCAAGGAGCAAAAACATTTTGGCCTTAATTTAGCATTGACAAGTGACAACTCGAATTCCCCTAGATTGATGATTAAAAAAGTAGAGAAACAGGATGTTTTCTTAGAATAGAAAATTTATTCTACTGCCAGTTCATGCACTTCTACAAATGCCTCAATTGTGTGTGTGTGTACATATCTGGGGTCGTTACCTAGTCAAGCTACATTCAGACAGAGAAGCTTCAGCCGTCTGAAAAGATCACATTTCCACTTTTCGGTCCGTGGAAACATTTTCTAGTCGACATAGAGCAGATATCCTGCTTTTGCTGCACTCGCAGTCACAGGCATGCGCATGCATAAAGGCAAAATGCAGCTGTTTTTGGTTTTCACTGTGCGAAACTACTTTCACTTGACATCAACGTTCACAATAACCAGTGGGACATCACTAGTTTCACTTCACAAGCCTACAAAGTTCAACGTGCACAGCTCAGTGCAAAGGTATTCTATGCAAACTCGTGGTTCATCCCCAGCATGTGATAGCGATGACACTGTGTCTGCTTCTCCTGATGGGAGGCTGTTGGCAACGCGGTTTCAGTTTCGTTTTCATGCGCAGGCAATTTGCAGATTTTGTTTATCAGTAGAAAGATGCACATTCGATACGATTTTTAAACGTTGAGAATAAAGATTCAACCATCTTTATGGTCGTTAGCTGCCACTGGCAAGAATAATTTATTCTACCTTCCTTGCAGAGGCACAACGTCGTTCCATGGGCTTATTCGGGCTGTCTGTACCCGTTTTTTGGGAAAGGCTGAGTGTCACTGCCTATAATATCAAGTATTTATATTATACAACACCCTTATTACACGACAGATTTGCGTGGTTCCCTGAAAGTAGTATAATTGATGTTTCGCTGTAGCTTGTTGTTCGTAGTGTTACACATCACTCTATGTTTCTCAGCTTCTGCGCAAAGCAGCAACGACAGCTTTTCCTGGAGCTTCAGTACTGTATACACTCACCTAACGGCAGCATTCATGTAATAGCTACACCCAAAACTTAGTTTTAAGATTGTCCCCCCAAAAACATATTTAAAATTTGTCACGTATTAGCTACACCCTTAAAATTTAGAAACGTCAGCAGCATCATCTATCATGCAGTGTGAAAATTCTGAAAGTTTTAAGGGACACTGAAACTAAAGAGAAACAATATCTTGGTTCAGATTGACAAACTGCATTTCGAGAACTTTAATGTTATATGTTTTATTATTGTAGTGGAGCATACACACCAACGCGTATGCGCCTTCGGAAGAGAACGAAAAACCCCATGCTCTGATTGCGCGAGAACCTTTGCCGCCTTTGCCAGACTTGCCGTACAGCCATTTTTCGTTGCGACCTCTTTGCGACTTCTCTGGTTGAATAAACATCATCACATTTGGTGGAGGTTGCCGAGATCTACAAGCAGACCTGGAACTCCGCTCTCGCAAGTTGGCCGAGAGACCACCGCGAAACATGACTGACGCAGTTACCAACCAGCCCATCCTAGCCCAGCCAGCACCATCGGCTGCCCCGTCTACCTGCCCCGGCGCTACCCGCCAACAGGACCCACCAATCTTAAGCGGCAGTGGTGAGCAAGACGTCGAAGACAGGCTCTCCTTGTACGAACGCGTAAGCGCCAGCAACAAGTGGGACGATGACTCTAAGCTCGCCTACGTTATATTTTACTTGGCAGACGTAGCTAAGCTTTGGTATACCAACCGCCAAACCGCCATCGCCAACTAGTCCTCCTTTAAAACCCTTGTGACTGAAGCGTTCGGCCGACCAGAGGTCCGCAAGCTTCGCCCTGACCAGCGTCTACGCCACCGAGCCCAGCAGTCTGGCGGGACGTTTACTAGTTACATTGAGGATGTGCTCGACCTCTGCAGGCGTGTTAACCCATCAATGCCTGAAGAAGAGAAAATTCAGCAGATTCTCAAGGGTATTGAGGATGGCGCATTCCAGATGTTGCTAGCAAAAAGCCCGACCACGGTGGCAATCCTCGTAAGCCTGTGCCAGAGCTTCGATCAATTGCACCGTCAGCGTTCCATCGCCCGACAGAGTGTCCCACCACCACATTCGATCTCGGCCGTCGCACTCGCAAATGCCAACGTTTGCCAAGAAAGTCTGTCCAACCAGATCAAAGACTTCATCAGGGAGAAAGTCACCTGACAGCTCTCCCAGCAGCCGCATAGTGACGCGCCCACCGCAAGCCTGCCTTCGACACTGCAGCAGGCCATACGCACTGAAATTTGCGATGTCCTCCCTACAGTGCCGGCCCGTTACCTATGCAGTTCAGTAGCATCTAATCTCTCAACTGTCGGCTACGCACCACCTGCGCCACCTTCACCTCTCAGCTACGCAGCTGAGGTCGCACGGCCCCCACCGCATCCAGTCTCCTTATCGGCTCCACCTCCTCCGGCCTCGCCTCCAGTTTACAGGCCCCCAGCTTGCTTTTTCCGTCTAACTAATGAGTGGCGCACCAGTGACAACCGTCCTATCTGCTTCGCGTGTGGCATCGCTGGCCACATTGCACACTTCTGCTGCCGCCGTCCCACACCTGCGTACGCCTCCTTTGGAACTCCTACGTTCACGTTGCCGCAGGCCACCACGTCTGCATATGAACAGAGGCACTCCGACTCGGATCGTCACCCATCAACTGCTCGTCTCCCATCCCCTCGTCGCCGATCAACATCACCTATGTGTCGTCCACCACCTCCTGAGGAGGGAAACTAATCAGTGCAGTTCCGGAGGAAAGAACTGCAACTTCTGGGCAATTCTCAAGGCCTCCATTTTCGCCGCAAAATGTTGTTGATGTCGACGTTGAGGGAGTCGCCACACCAGCGTTAATTGATACTGGGGCCGCCGTTTCTGTGATGGACGCAAAATTTTGTCGCAAACTGAAGAAAGCGACCACATCTCTCTGTGGCATGGTGCTGTCCACGGCTAGCGCGCAACGCATTCATCCCTCGGTTGTGTGTACGACGCGCATCGTCATCCAAGACGTTTTGTACATAGTCCAATTTTTCGTTCTACCATCTTGCTCTCATGACCTCATCCTGGGTTGGGATTTCTTATGTCATAAAGCTATAATCGACTGTTCCCGTGCGGAAGTGTCCCATGTGCCAATGTGTGAATTTCCATCGCCCGACCGTTCTCCTATGCTCTGCAAACTCATCGCTGACGACGACATCACCTTGCCTCCGGAAGCTTCAGTCCCTATTAGCCTTTCATGTGTGGCGCAACCTGATGCCACGGTGGTGTTTACGCCACCTCCGGCTTTTACTGAACGCGAGGGCATCGTTCTCCCATTTGCCGTTCTTACAATTGCGTCTGGTTTAACCGTAATGGTGGTTACCAACCACTGCAACTACCCCATTGGCTTACACCGTGGTGAAACCTAAAGATATGTGCAACCTGTCGATTATATCAATGATATTATTCTTCCCGACAAAACCACATGTCCCATTGCCACAATCACTCATGCGTCTGAGCCATCAAGTTCGTCAGCCTTCGACAATGCTATTGACGCAGACCTTCCCCCCTCGCATCGCCGCCAACTTGTTGCGCTCCTTAACAAGTTTCGCTCTTCTTACGACTTTCAAGAACCTGCTTTGGGCCGCACCACGACTGTCACTCATACTATTGACACCAGCTCACATTCGCCTCTGCGACAGTGTCCTTACCGCGTTTCCACCGTAGAGCGCCGCATCATTACGAAGCAAGTAGATGACATGCTTAAACGTGGAGTCATACAGCCTTCTCTAAGCGCTTGGTCATCACCTGTGGTTCTGGTAAAAAAAAAAGATGGCACCATTCGATTTTGCGTGGACTACCGCCGCTTAAACAAGATTACGACGAAAGATGTCTACCCGCTACCACGAATAGACGATGCTCTTGACTGTTTACAAGGCGCCGAGTACTTTACATCCTTCGATCTGCATTCTGGGTATTGGCAGGTGCCAATGGCTGAGTGTGATTGCCCTAAAACAGCCTTTGTAACACCGAATAGCCTATATGAGTTTAAAGTCATGCCATTTGGGCTCAGCAACGCGCCTGCGACATTTGAGCGCATGATCGATACCATCTTGCGCGCCCACAAGTAGAAAACTTGCTAGTGTTACCTGGATGACATCGTAGTCTTTTCAGCTGATTTCCCGACACGTCTTGGTCGTCTCCACGAGATTCTGACGTGTCTAACTTCTGCAGGCCCAGAACTTAACACCAAGAAGTGCCACTTCGCAGCACGAAAACTAACCATCTCCGGACATGTCATCACAAGAGACGGTGTTCTTACGAATCCCGGTAAGCTTCGAGCTGTCGCTGACTTCCCAATGCCCACATAACTGAAAGCTCTAAGAAGTTTCGTTGGTCTCTGCTCCTACTTTCGTCGCTTTGTGCGCAACTTTGCGTCCATCATCGCACCTCTGACAAGCCTGCTTTCCAACAGCAAAGGTATATCTGCATGGTCACCTGCATGTGACGACGCATTTCGCCAGCTGCGCCGCCTGCTGACCTCACCACCTATTCTTCGCCACTATGACCCCACTGCTGCCCCAGAAATTCACACCTTGCAAGTGGCGTCGGTCTTGGTGCAGTTTTGGCACAACGGAAAGGCACCCAAACGGAATACGTAGTCGTTTATGCAAGTCGCGCTCTCAAGAAGGCTGAATTGAATTACTCGGTGACAGAGAAGGAGTGTTTGGCCATAATCTGGGTGCTGACGAAGTTTCGCCCGTACCTTTATGGCCGTCCTTTTGACAGGGTCACAGACCACCACACTCTATGTTGGCCGTCCACCTTGAAAGACTTGTCCGGACGCCTGGGGTGTTGGGCACTTCGATTGCAGGAATACGACATCCGTGTCGTATATCGTTCCGGTCGCAAGCATGCAGATGATGCACTTTCCCGATCGCCACTAACACCATATGTGGCTTCTCTGTCACCCCTTTTTACCACCTTGTCACCACTCGACACCAATGACATGCTTTCAAAGCAGCGTAAAAAGCCATACTTTGCCTTGTTACTCGACTACCTTACCGATTCGTTTGCTGTCCCTTCCACGAGAGCACTACGCCGGCAAGCAGCCCACCTTTCCACGAGAGACAACATTCTATACCGCCGCAACTACATGCCTGGTAGTCGGAATTGGCTCCTTGCTGTTCCTACTTATATGCGCTCTGAAATCTGCATGAATTTCCATGCAGATCCCCAAAGTGCTCACGCAGGTGTCCTGAGAACCTATGAAAGGCTGCGCAACGATATTACTGGCGAGGAATGTATCGCTTTGTGCAAAAATACCTTGTCTTGCACCACTTGCTAGCAGAACAAGACACCTCCACGGCACCTTACTGGCATATTACAGCCGCTCCCGTGCCCGGCTCACCCATTCGACCGCGTGGGTATCGGCCTCTATGACCCCCTCCCATATAGTGGCTCTGGAAACCGATCATCTGACACGCTACGCTGAGACAGCACCTCTACCGGCAGCTACCGCCCACGAAGTTGCACTCTTCATTCTACACCATAATTCTCCACGGGAATTACTCAGTGATAGGGGTCGAGTGTTCCTGTTGGAGGTCATCCAAGCTATTCTCGCTGAATGCAACATCATCCACCGGAAATCTACCGCATACCATCCACAGACAAATGGTCTCACTGAGCTGTTCAACCGCACACTTGGCAACATGCTGAGGATGTACACCTCCTCCGCCCACACTAACTGGGACGCTGTATTACCTTTTGTTACCTTCGCTTATAACACCCCGACACAAGCGACTACCGGTTTTTCCCCTTCTTTCTGTTGTACGGCCGCGAACTTTCCCACCCACTCGACACTATACTCCCGTACCGCCCTGATGCATCTGAGTGATCCCCTCTTTCGGAAGTCGCCAGATACGCTGAAGACTGCCGTCAGTTGGCTCGGTCTCTGACAAGTGAGGCTCAAGGTCTACAAAAGACTCGACACGACAACGTTCACCACATAGCTCCTACGATTCGTGCTGGCTCCCTTGTGTGGCTTTGGGTGCCCCCGCACGTTCCTGGCCTGTGTTCTAAACTTCTGGCCCGGTACCATGGTCCGTACTGTGTCATTGACGCAACCTCCCCAGTGAACTACATCATCAAGCTAACACAATCACCAGATTTGCGCCGTTGAGGACGCGAGACCGTACACGTCGACCGTCTCAAGCCGTACTACGACCCCCTCATTGTGCCTACTCCCTGAGTCACCAGGATGGCTACTCTTCGCCCCGGGGGTATTGTAGTGGAGAATACGCACCAACGCGTATGCGCCTTCGGAAGAGAACGAAAAAACCCACGCTCTGATCGCGCAAGAACCTGTGCCGCCTTTGCCAGACTTGCCGTACAGCCATTTTTCGTTGCGACCTCGTTGCGACTTCTCTGGTTGAATAAACATCATCACACTATCATAAATTCATTATTAGTAGAAAAAATCAAGGTTCAAGTTTCATTTTTAAATCTCATCCCCGAATCTCCGTGCGTGACATCAAAAATTTTTTAATGTATTTTCGTTTTTGCAACATTGGCTCGATCAGATTTTTTTGAAACTTCGTATGCTAGGTAAATGGCACCCAGAGAGGACAATGTACTTCATCTTCATTCATTACAAGCTATGCAGGACCTAGTAGACACCTTAAAAATCTATGAGCTCAGTGTGTATGGTGCAGGAATTTTAAAGTGGCATCTACATTTATATTTTCTTTTTGCGCGTTTTCTCCCTTACAAAACGCCATGTTGCGGTAAGAGTTGTGTTTTTGGGATTTTGAAATTGTACCTGGTTTTGCTCTTTATAGTCCCTTAAAAAAAAAAGAGGGAGAGTGAGAAACAAGGCACCTATGCTGAGTTCTCAGCAGCTGCAGGTGTCAAAAGAATATTTTTTTTAGGTTTAGCAACTGCCTCCAAGGCACTTCTATCCACCAAACACCGACCCAATTTCTGAGGAGGGCATCACTTGTGGATGCGTGAATACCCAAGTGTGGGGCGGGGTTTTCTTCAGACTATGGAGGAAAGCTTTGAGGTCATGTTAATCTCGAACAAATTCAACGTTGGACGGCATCAACCAAGACAGAGCGGAGCTTGAGGATTAATGGGATGAGTAAAGAGGAAGACAAGGGCGAGCAATGGCATTTTTGCAACTACATGAACATGTCAAAGGCTGTTTTTTGCTTTCCCCAATATAAGGGAGTACTGCAGTTCAATAAAGGCAGGTAGCTTAGCAAATGCCCAAAAAGAAAATAAAAAAGTTGTGCCTCTTTCTCCTTGCAATGGTCACACCTGCGATTTTGACCCAAGATCTCGAGGTAGGCGGGCGACACGTTTTAGTAAAAAACTGCGGCAATTACGATGGTATACTTAGTACTAAACAAAAAAAAAAACTAACTCCAGGAAGAGCTCACAAATACGTCCACTTGTAAAACGAAACTTAAAACGAAGGCTGCTTCATTGCCAAGCTTTTAGAAATTAGGCTACCTTACGAAGTTCAAAATATCAAACTAGGTACATTTTACTAACCGACCCTCAATCAGAGGCAGGTAGGCAAGGTGCCCATGTACTCACTTCTTAAGAACATCCTGTTTCTTTTGATCATCTGAGGTTGGCAGACCCATTTCGCGCTGCCTCTGGTCGTACATCATTTTCTCCACCATGCCCCGTGTTTCTCCATCAAGGTCCGAGAGCTGCACAAGCAAAGCCGCTCAGTTACATGAAGTTCAGAGTTTTATGAAAGCAATAATTCACTGAATTCACTCTCTAGACGTTGCACCACTTGTCCAGCACTAGTTGCAAGTTTATTGCTACAAATCAAACCAACAAGCCAGAAATAATGATTGGGTTTTCACGTCACAAAACAACCATATGATTATGACAGATGACATAGGGGTGTCACACCGGTCCCGTTAATTAGGGAGGCAATCGCCGGGCTAATTTCAAGAGCCGAAGTATCGGCCCCCCGAACCGCACCACGAAAGCGTGGACAATTTAGAAGTGGTCCTTTTTGGCGCGCCAGCGGACGCCGGCTGTGGCCCAAAGAACAAGTCAGAGCCGAGAGTTGATAAACAAACAAATTATATTCTCACTAATGGCAGATCGAAAACAATACACAAAAATGCACACTCCACAATAGTTGCATACAATATGTCACCAATCAAACCAATCAATCAACGTACTACACAATACAATCAGCCACACTTGAAACAACGGACACGGACAACAATACGCACTACAATGCAGTCGCATGCATTGAACAACCAAGACACTTAAAGGCTAAAGAGATAGAAAACCTATTCAGTCCAAAGTTCTTGGAACCAAAGTCTAGGTGATACTCTTCCGAGAATCACTCACTCAAAGTCCAGCGTTGTTGTCGTTCCGCAGCCCTCGAGGTTTCTCTTCCAGGAAACCTCCCGTCTTCAATTGGCCACTCTTCAAACTTCAACTTCTTCGCCGGAACACGTCGGCTTCACACCCGCAGCTGTTGCCACGCGTCCTCGCTCGATAGCGGTAGACACACGCTCTTGCCTGTAGCTCGAGCCTTCACCCCTCAGGTGGAAATCCTCTTCATCTCCTGCTTCGTCCCTACGGACAAACCTTCGCCGACTACACGGCGGTATACCCTACGCGCTCTGGCGCTAACTTCCGTCTCCTCCTGCTTTCTCATCTCGGCTGCTCGGTTAAATACCTTGCGCGCGGCATTCCAGACGCTTCTCGTCATTTCGTCGGCGCGATACGCAGCGAAAGCTGGGAAGAGGGCGAGACGGTTGGAATGCCCTCTCCGGCCGATGAGTCAACTCGGTATGACCACGCCCCTTTCGTTCTGGAAAAATCGAGTGCTTGCTCGGCCGCCGTTGTGGGGTGAGGAGGTTCGTCGTGAAGCCACGCTTCTGCGGGGAGAGCGCGCGCCCGGGGAGCCTTGGACGTTTGCTTTCTTTTTTTTTTCTTTTGACCTCGCGGCGTTTCTCCCGCCCGTTATCGCAAGAATTTGGCGGCGCGCCCGTTTTTAGCGCTCGTTCTGTGACACTGCCCCCCACTTTAAGAATATTATCTCATAATATTCAAAACCACACAAACGAGCGCGAACAGTCACCACACACTCTCACAGACTGTAACATAGTCCGTCGCTCATGACTCGTCACATTCACAATAGATCACTTAATACAATTGTACATTGTAATTCAATTACACAACACGTGAAAACACAACCACAAGCACATGAGTACAACACTCCACCACACATTCCCAATAATACAAATGTACAAAGATCTCTCACTACAACAATGGCACAATACTATACATCACATCACAGCACAACACTTCGACACTTGTGACACAGGATACCACCATTAACACAACATATGGCACTCAGTACTGCCCAACACATTCTGATTCGACCTCAGCACTTATCCTGAGTACTTCGAGCAGCGCTTGCGCCCCTTTTTGCGGTGCTCGCTCGATCTCTTCTTGTGTTTCCACGTTCTTTTTCGGCGAGCCCTTTCCAACGACGATATCGGAGGCGTCGTCTCAGCCATCGCTGTCTCTTCCGACACCGTTAACGCGTCATTACATTCGACGGGTCCTGTCTGTTTATTTACCCGCTTGATCATACCTCTACATTTTGCCCGGCTGGCCGACTCCGTCTCCTTTACACTGTCGGTCGGTTGAGGTCGTGCCGACGTAAGTCCGGTTGCTCGGCCCGTGAACTTATTCGACACGATCGTCTTCTCCTTCGCTGTCTCTTGCGCCGCGGCTTCACCTTGGGCTCTAGTGAGATCCGTCACGGGCTGCTCCTCCACTGTATCTCGCGGCCGCTGTGTTGGCGAGGGCTCTATCTTCGGGTCTTCTCCCAAACATTCTGGATCACTTGGCCCTCGCGCCCCGTCGATGTTTCCGATGACAAGGTCGTAAAGGGGGGTCGTCATACATAGAGCGGTAACCTTCCCGCTGAAGTACGGGGTTTCAACCTCAATTTCTGCTTCGGGAAGCAGCCGAACTGTACGGTCAATTAGGCAAACCGGTTTCGTTCTGCCTGTCAACTCACTTTCCCGTACCAAATTTCTCCGCACGATAACAGTGGAACTGCCGGTATCTCTTAACACCGTAATCTTTTTGCCCGCAACTTTTCCAGGCAGCGTTGGCATTCCTTTCGTAACACCGGTTGGCTGTTTTGACATTACAGCACCCACAATGGGAATTTTCTCCCCATTCTTCAACTCTACGAATCCATCAGTGACGGCATTATTATTATCAGATTTCGGTGTCGCTTGCACACAAGATACCTGGTGAGTTTGACTCACTCCGTTCCGACAAGCGTCTGCTTTGTGCCCAGTCTGACCACACTTGAAACATTTCACTACCGTAGGGCTCGTAAAGATCGTTCGACAGTTTTTCGCGCGATGACCCACTCGGTTGCACAGAAAACATCGCGGAATGCTCTCTGGTGCACGCTTCTTTTCTTCGGGAGCCAATTTCTTCGAATCATCGGGACACTCCTTCTTTACCTTGGCCAAATTAGTGCCACCTTGCGCTTCCAAGAATTGATCAGCCAATTCAAGCATTCCTTCAAGTGACTCAGCCTTCCTCTCTTTCAAATACAGCGACAGGCTTGGGTGGCAACTAGTAAGAAATTGTTCTCTAATTAGGAGCTCTCTAAGTTCATCGTACTCCTGCGCTGTCCCTGAAAGTTCAATCCATCTGTCGAAATAATGGCAAAGTCGGGCGGCATACTGCGTAGCCGTCTCACCATCAGCTGGCTTTCCTGTCCTAAATCTGTCCCGGAATCCTTCTACAGTGAATCTAAATCGCTTCAGCAAAGCAGCTTTCACCTTTCCATAGTTGGCTGTATCGGTCGGCGTCAGCCTACCGTACACACTGAGCGCTTCACCACTCAAGCAAGTACTCAAAGCAGTTGCCCATTGATGTTCTGGCCAATTCTGGCTCTTCGCAATCGTCTCGAATCGGTGAAGGTACGCGTCAAGGTCGTCCTTCCTTTCATCAAACGCCACGAGCAACTTGCTTGGGTTCAAGCGGAAGCCATGATCCTCCCGTTCGCTGCTTTCAACTCTAGGTTGGACGGGAGTTTCAGTTCGCTGTTGCAAACGGAGCCGCTCGAGTTCCATCTCGTGCTGCCGCTGCCGTTCCCTTTCAGCCATCTCCGCTTCTCTTTCTTCTTTCGCCCTCTCAGCTGCCAGTCTTTCTCTCTCCATCTCCAACTTCAATTGCTGCTCTCTTTCTTCTCTCAGCTGTCGCTCCTTTGCCTCTCTTTCTTCTCTCGCCCTTTCGGCTGCCAACTTCTCTCTCTCCAGCTCCGCTTCTTTTTCCGCTTTGGCTCTTTCGACCGCCAACCTCTCTCGTTCCAACTCAGCTGGTTTTTCTTCCGTGGCTCTCTCAGCTGCCAACCTTTCTCTCTCCACCGCCAGAAGATTGCAGGTTCGAGTCCTGTCGCGGACGCCAGATTAATTGTCACACCGGTCCCGTTAATTAGGGAGGCAATCGCCGGGCTAATTCCAAGAGCCGAAGTATCGGCCCCCCGAACCGCACCACGAAAGCGTGGACAATTTAGAAGTGGTCCTTTTTGGCGCGCCAGCGGACGCCGGCTGTGGCCCAAAGAACAAGTCAGAGCCGAGAGTTGATAAACAAACAAATTATATTCTCACTAATGGCAGATCGAAAACAATACACAAAAATGCACACTCCACAATAGTTGCATACAATATGTCACCAATCAAACCAATCAATCAACGTACTACACAATACAATCAGCCACACTTGAAACAACGGACACGGACAACAATACGCACTACAATGCAGTCGCATGCATTGAACAACCAAGACACTTAAAGGCTAAAGAGATAGAAAACCTATTCAGTCCAAAGTTCTTGGAACCAAAGTCTAGGTGATACTCTTCCGAGAATCACTCACTCAAAGTCCAGCGTTGTTGTCGTTCCGCAGCCCTCGAGGTTTCTCTTCCAGGAAACCTCCCGTCTTCAATTGGCCACTCTTCAAACTTCAACTTCTTCGCCGGAACACGTCGGCTTCACACCCGCAGCTGTTGCCACGCGTCCTCGCTCGATAGCGGTAGACACACGCTCTTGCCTGTAGCTCGAGCCTTCACCCCTCAGGTGGAAATCCTCTTCATCTCCTGCTTCGTCCCTACGGACAAACCTTCGCCGACTACACGGCGGTATACCCTACGCGCTCTGGCGCTAACTTCCGTCTCCTCCTGCTTTCTCATCTCGGCTGCTCGGTTAAATACCTTGCGCGCGGCATTCCAGACGCTTCTCGTCATTTCGTCGGCGCGATACGCAGCGAAAGCTGGGAAGAGGGCGAGACGGTTGGAATGCCCTCTCCGGCCGATGAGTCAACTCGGTATGACCACGCCCCTTTCGTTCTGGAAAAATCGAGTGCTTGCTCGGCCGCCGTTGTGGGGTGAGGAGGTTCGTCGTGAAGCCACGCTTCTGCGGGGAGAGCGCGCGCCCGGGGAGCCTTGGACGTTTGCTTTCTTTTTTTTTTTCTTTTGACCTCGCGGCGTTTCTCCCGCCCGTTATCGCAAGAATTTGGCGGCGCGCCCGTTTGTAGCGCTCGTTCTGTGACAAGGGGAGGGCTCCAGAAATTTTAACCACCTCAGGTTTTTTAATGTGCATCTGCTCATGGGCATCTAGCATTTTGACTCCATCGTTATGAGGCTGCCACAGCCGGAATTCGATCACATGACTTTCGGGTCAGCAGTCAAGCACCATTGGTTTGCTCACTCATGCTGCTGGCGCTCAAAGGCACATTCACACTTGACATTAAAGGGAGCAAAAGCAGCAAAATTCATTGAAAATTCACTCGCGTTGCCGCTTAAGCTGCCAGAAAACCATATTGTGAAGTCGATTAAAAAAAAAATCGATCCTGGAAAATTCACACCAGAGAATTAAAACAAAAACACCAAGGCGGCCGGAAAACTATAACCGCACCCGTCTAAAACGTTCACATTTCTTCTGTCCCTCGTACATGCCACCGTCGCCGCTTGCCGGTTTCCTGAGCATTGAAATTCGTACGGAGTTCTAGTTATGCATGCAAAGGGCTGAAAAGAAACAGTTTACACCATGGCAAGCATTGTTTTGGGGACACGCCAGCAGAAACGACACGAGCTAGTGCACCGCAAGCGGCGGTGACGGATTCAGTCGGCAGTGCAACAGCGAGACACGTCGAGGCATGCCGCCTCACTGCTGCTGCTGCTGCTTGTACTTGCGGTGTTGTCAGCGATCATAATCCACATCAGGCTCTAGATGAACGCCTCCTTGTGAAGGCCGTGAGCTTTGACATGCTGTATGGGTAGTTCGCAATCGCGCCAACGTGATCCACCACGAACACCTTTGCCGCCATATTGAATTTGCCGCTGGTCGTTTACATCCCAAAGCTTGAGAGCTAGTGCAGGCAGTGTAACCAATGTCATGAAGCAAAAAGGCGATCTGCTATCGGGTGGTAAGAAAAAACTTGTCACTATGTCTTGGAGCGATTTTTTCATGTCAGCCTCGTGGTGTGGTTTTCCAGCCACTCAGTGGGCGAAGCGAGAAAAATTTCGGTTAGTTTTTTAGCATCTCCTGCCTTCGAGGTGAAGTGTGAACGGGTTTGGTGACAAGCCGCGTTCCACCGCTTGCATGCAGTGGTTAATCGCACGTTCGTATCATCTCCGGTTGATGGGGAAGCCATTCGTATAACATCGAATCATGGTGTATTTACTTTATATAATGTAGTCCATCCGAAATAATTTTAAAAATTGGAATCATGGCGAAATTCGCACCCACTGTCATCGTATCATTGAGATTCTACTGCATTTATGGCGTGCAACTTCAAGCAAGGGGTCGTAAATGTACTCGTGAGGAAATAAGGCTGTAAGACAAAAAACCAGCACCGTACAATGACAACAGAAACACTCAAAAGATAAAGTTTCTAGATAGTTAATGCAGCATACTACCTGAGCCTTCAGTTTTTCTATCTAAAGGTAGAAGTCGTGCTTGATAAATAGATAAATGCCATGAGCCCATCAAGAACGGTTCATAACACAGTGGCCAGCCACAGTGATGCCACAGTGCACACTCAAATGCGAAGAGATGTAAAACAAGATGTTCAGGGCTGCACAAAGCATCTTCTAAGCTTTCTGCTTACAAACTAACACTTTCTCAGCAGTTCCATCGAGGAGCTGTTGCCGGGCAGAAGCACGAATCTCTGCAAGTAAGGTCTCTGCAACATATGTTTTTATCGCAATTTTCGCAAGCTTTTTATGCCTCTTAAAGTTTAGGTAAGTACCGTACTTACTCCTAATTTTTGTCAGCTTTATGAAATATATATATATATATATATTTACTTGCATATTTTGCACTCCCTGACCCGCCTGAGCCAGCTCGCCGGCACACGCACGAAGGGACTTCGGACTTTTGGATTCTTTGGACGGGAGTGTTTGTCCCCCTCGACATTTCTATCTATCAGTTATTGTACAGAGATGTCTACATTAGATGGGACGAGATATGTACAATTGCCAAGAGAACCACGACTACCATATAATGCAAGAACTAGCAGTAACCCAGGTGACATCCCACCAGTATTGACAGAAGAGGTTAGGAAAGCCTTCAAGGGAATGCAAAGAGGCAAAGCTGCTGGTGAGGATAATGTAACATCGGATGTGAAAAACACGGAGGACAGATTGTGTTAGAAAAACTAGCCAACCTGTTTATGAAGTGTCTTCTGACAGGGAGGGTACCAGAATCTTGGAAGAATGCTAACATCATCTTAATCTTAAGAAAGGGGATGACAAGAACTTAAAAAATTACAGGCCAATCAGCTTGCTCTCTGTCGCATACAAGCTACTTAGAAAGGTAATTGCTAACAGAATTAAGACAACATTAGAATTCAATCAACCAAAGGATCGAGCAGGATTTCAAACAGGCTACCATACAATGCGGAATATAGGTCGACCCCCTTATCTAGACAGGAAAAAAAGAAGAAAAATGCGGCATTGTTCACTGATTCACTTTATTTAGTCTTCAGAGTTGTCGGAGCTCTCCTCCGACGTCAACTGCTTTTCACTAGCCGCCTCCAATAGCATATCGTCCTCAGTGCCGTTGAGAGCGTTGCTGATGCAGCACTTCTTAAATGCAGGCACCACCATCTCTTCAGGCCGAGGCCTCCATGTCTCGGAGACCCAACAACAAACGCAAGAGGTGGCCTGCGCAGCCGGCCTGTCAGGGTTTGCGGGTTGTTGCCAGCCATCCATTCAGTGTACAACGCACACACACGGTCTTTGAAAGGTTTATTAAGGGCGACGTCCAGCGGTTGAGGTGTTGACGTCATCCCTCCCGGAATGAGGACAAGATTCCTCTTTCCGTTGCGAAGACTCTCCTTCACTGGTGCCATCAAATGCCCGTGAAATGCATCCAACATGAGCATGTTCCGGTGTTGCAGGAGGGTTCCGGGATGCCATTTCCACACTGTGCAGATCCACTCATGCATTAAGGCCTCGTCCATATACCCCTTCTCGTTGACACTGATGACGACATCTCGCGGGAAGGCCTCCTTCAGCATCGTCTTCCGCTTGAAGATTATGAAGGGGGGCAACTTTCTGCCATCGGCCGAGCATAACAGTGAAGCGCGAATGCTCACTTCTGGTCGACAAAAGCTTCACCTCTTTAGCCCCGCGTTCACCAACAGTCGTGGACGACAGCATGTCGTACTACACCAGCGTTTCGTCGGCATTGCCTATCTGGCCTAGCATGTAGCCATGCTGCCGCCAGAGGCTGTTCACGTAAAGTTGAAACTGTATCAGTTTGTCCTCGTACATCTCCGGTAGCTTCTGGCATATTGTCGTGCGCTGTCTAAGGGCAATTGCACGAAGTAACGGACCCAATAAATGAATCCCTTAAAATCTTTCCTTGACAGACCGGCTTCACGGGCGAGCTCGACAGCTTTTGTGCGAATGAGCTCCGCATTCACTAGCAGGGATCTGGCATGGTACTCGCGGACGAAATCCGCCACTTTGTCCTCGAATTGCGGGTGCACAGCTCGGCGACTGCGAAATGACGTCTTCCTCGCGTTACATGCTGAAAGTTTGGATTTTTGGTTCTGCCAGTACCCGACGCTTTTCTTGGACACTCCAAACTGCTGCTGTGCCGCCATGTTGCCATTCGCTTCCATGAACTCAATAACTTTTCTTTTAAACCGGCGGTGCACTAGCGCCGTGCCCCAGAATTCATAGCTGGCCACAGAGTAAGGTCGCCACTCGCTACGAACACTGAATGAACAAGAAAAGAAAAACGGCATCGGCAGAGAACGCGTCAAGTGTCGGCCCAAGGAGGCGATGTCGATGCTGATGCCCAAAAAGCATGCGACACTCCCTCAGACAATCTTTTGGTTTATGCCAAAGGCCGGAATATTTGTCGAGGGTTGACTTTTTAGTGAGTGACAGTTTTCGGAAAAAATCTTGACCTATATTCCGCACTATATGGTACTCAACGAACGACCATATTCATACTATCAATCAGGTAATAAAGAAATGCTCACAATACACCCAACCACTATACATAGCCTTCATAGATTACGAAAAGGCATTTGATTCAGTAGAGATATCAGCAGTCATGTAAACAATGCATAATTGACGAAGCATATATAAACATCTTGGAAGAAACCTACAGAGGATCAACTGCCACCATAGTGCTCCATAAGGAAAGCAACAGAATAAGATGAAAGAAGGGTGTAAGACAATGAGATACAATCTCCCCAATGCTATTTACCGCGTGCTCACAGAAGGTTTTCAGAGGCCTCAGATGGGAAGAGTTAGGGATATGAACAGTTAATGGAAAGCACCTTAGTAACCTGCGCTTCGCTGATGGCATTGCCTTGCTGAGTAACCTAGGGGACGAATAGCAATACAGAATTAGACAAGGAGAGCAGAAAGGTAAGGTCTTAAAATTGATCTACAGAAAACAAAAGCAATGTACAACAACCTCAGAACAGAACTGCACTTCAAGATAGGTAGCAGTGCCCTTGAAGTTGTAAAAGAGTGTGTCTACTTAGGACAGGTAGTAACCATGGAGCCGAATCACGAGATTGAAGAAACTAGAAGAATAAGAATGGAGTGAAGCATATTCGGGAAGCATTCTCAAATTATGACTGATAGATTGCCACTGTCCTTCAAGAGGAAGGTATCTAACAGTTGTATCTTGCCGGTACTTCCCTACGGAACAGAAAACTGGAGTTTTAAAGAGAGGGTTCAGCTTAAATTGAAGACGACACAGCAAGCGATGAAAAAAAAAAAATGGTGGGTCTTACCTTAAGAGAAGAGAACAAAGCAGAGCTAGTCAGGAAACAAACCACGGTTAAGATATCGTAGTTGAAATGAAGAAGAAGAAATGGACATAGACCAGGCAAGTAGCTCGTCGGCAGGATTACCACTGCTCATTAAGGGTAAATGACTGGATTCACAGAGAAGGCAAGTGGGTGAGGGGGAGACAGAAAAGTCGCCGCTTTGCCGCGAAGGCGAAGAAATGAATACGATAGCAACAAATTGGAAGGTCACGCACAAAATGGCAAGCAGATCGAAACGTTCCCCACATTTCTCACGCACAAATGATGCACGAAGCGTACTCACAGGTACGGATGAACGTGAATAAGGGTCTCAGTTGTTACTTCGCTGTGTCTGAAAAGCGCGCCCTTTTCGCAAACAGAGGCTGTACAACGATTGCAGTGACTTTTGTGTGCCCGGTGACAGAAGAATCGTTCCGGCAAACCCCAAAGGCTAGCCAAGAGGTACGTTCCTCCCCACTGCAAAATAAGGGCGCGCGATCCAGTGCACACCCACTTATTCTCTATGCGGCTCAAGGTACGCATGAGAGATGAGAGCCGCCGTGCGATCATTGCGCCACCATGCTAATAATGCTGAAAACTTGATAGTTCCCCCCTCCCCGAGATGCCCACCAACAGCGGTAAGTGGTAGATATAAATAGCTTGCGGTTTGAATGTTAAAGGAGGTATCCTTCAGTTTCTCAGTGGTTAACGTCTCACATTCACAACGCGGAGGTCCCACGTTTGATTCCGCACGCCAGAGTCTTTTTTTTTCGATTTTCTTTCCTTCTTGTGTTTTTATATACAGTCAAACCTCAATAGTGCGTACCCACTTTAATCGTACTAATGGTTAAAACATAGTTGCGACGAAAGCTTGACCAAGTCTCATAGAGACTGATGCATTGGCAGACCGCTTAAGCCGTAGTGTTCGGCCTATGCTTACCGGTTAGTGCGCACTAACTGCGCACTGAGATAACATTTTGGGCAACAAAATTTTACTGCTCCTCTGAACTTGCAGGTGCCACAATGTGCCGTGAACGTTTTTCCGTCATATTGATAAGTCTGCGAGATTAGCCAATAAATTATTACAGGTTCCGCGCGATGGCGGTGATGACGCTGCGAGTAACCATCGGGGAAAAAAACGAAGACGAGGTGGCGACCACTGACAAACACGCCGGTATGACTTATCGCCGACGAAAAGCCTTATCACAGTAAGCATCCGCGGTTATCTTTTCAGGCACGCGTGTGGCGTAGCGTCACTTTAGGCCTACTGCACGCTTTTAGTGGGCGGCTACCAGAACGCACTGGGACGCCGATCGCTGCCGCTTCGTTTTGCGGGATCATGTTCAAGCACGCACCGCTTTACAGAAATGAAAGCAGCTCGCTGTCAGTGTTTGGCGTTGTGGATAGCGGGCACTGAGAAACCTTGCTGTATTATGCCAACACGCGCACCGTACAGCGAATGTAGCGCTGTTGTTACCATGCTGCACACTTTAATTCAGTGACAGCCGAAATGCGCCTGTGTCCGCTGCCAAGACTCCTAGAGCATCACAGAGAACACATTACTTGCAGAAAGCTCTTCGGCGCCGTGTTAACCCAGCAGGCTACTCACCAAATCTGTGCAGCAAGCGGATCGGCAGTCACAGTGTTCACAGAGTGAGCGAAGCGCTGAACGCAACTAGCCAAGCAGTAAGCGATTTGGCTCTCTGCGACTGTATCTCGTATTGAATAAGAAAACTCCGTCAGTTTTTACTTAGAAACAGAATGCGAAACAACTGTATCATAGACAGCCGATTGTGTCTGTTCTGTCCAGGCAGGAAGGAAAGTTGTTTCCTTACTCCATGGTTCTGTCCTGTACGTACCACGCCATATTCCGGATCTCGCGGTGGTTTCGAAATGCTCATCGGCGTCGCCATCACATGCTATCGTGTGGTTCTTCGAGAGTAAGAAACTTTTCCTTGGCAAAAAGAAAGAAATAGCCTTGTGGAGGGCACTTTAGGCAATATTTCCCGCGGCACTGCGTTTCTTATTTTGTTGGCGGAAATGGCGCATGTCAGGGGATGCAAATCTGTATCTGATGGTTAATGCATAGTACGTTTGGTGCGTAGTTATGACGCCATCCCTGGCAGGTACGTATTAATGGAGTCTCACTGTATATAGATACGTATACATATACGGTGCATGACATCGACGCCAACACCGATGCCGGCGGCGAAATCCAGATGATAATGTCCATATAATTGCTATCGCAATAAATGTTAGTTGGCCAGATGAGATTACGACGTTTGTGGCTATAAAGTGGCAGCAGCAAGCACAGGAAAGGACTGAGTTGAATGGCGGAAACAGGGAGAGGCTCTTGTCCTGCAGTGGGCGCAGTCAGGCTGATGATGATGATCTCTCCGTCTCTACAACCTTGAGAATGCACACTCAAGTCACGACATGGACAATTTTTGGCACTGGAGCCGTGCGAGGGCCTGGTGGGCCTGTCGCGCGAACTGTTCCCTCATTCTCTGCACCCTTGCTGCAATGGAGACTTGGTTGATTTCAAAAGTTTAGGTTTTGCCTTCCGCCCGTCTCGTCTTTACTGTTCTCTTGCAAAAGACTACAGTAATTAGTATATACAGCAAAATTAAAGCTCGCTGTTGTCGAGTTTTCCAAAGAAAACGGTATCATGCCACTGCCAAGCGCGTGAAGATCTTCAACGTGTGACGATTGGCGTGATCGGTACGGAGGAAAAGAAAAGAGTGCGCGCTTGCTGATACAGGTTTCCTGCCGCTGAACAAGGCATTTTCAATTATGAGCTCAACGCTTAGGTCCTCCTATATTGTGGGACCCAGTTTCTCCCAGGGCTCCCAAGAAGAGCTTCAAGAAAACGGGACATTCAAACATGCTGGACAGAACTGAGGGTGATGCGCTTCCGTAGGGCAGTGGCAGTTGCCGCGACGATGATTCTCAATCGGACCTCTCGATCAGTGATTCCGAACACCACGTGACCGTATCTGACTGGTTGAAGTACGCGCTAATTCTGTTAAATAAAGATTTACACTTCGTTCATGCTCCATTTTACTTAGTTTTCTTTAATGTATATGCTGCCCACGTTAGGACTATTGCACGTTATTTCGTATGTATAACGAAAAAAATTACGAGCTTCAAGGGAGAGAACTGTTCGCAGTACCCCATCTTGCTCATATGGCTGGCAAAATTGTGCGAGGCGACAACCATTCCAGCAAGGCAATAAGTATATCAAGGCAAGTTCAGCTTCCTGTTCAATTTGTCGTAGCAAACGCATTACTGCGCAACAGTAACCTCTTCGATTTAAAATTTATAGTATGAGGGAGATCGCTTATACCAACCTTGGATGGCTCGGGGTTCACTTTCCTAGTGTTGATTTCTGGGTCTGTCGTCACGAGACGCGTCCACCATTCCATCTTGTTTACCTGTAAGAGAAGGAACTTGAGAATATTTCTTAAAAAGAGGCAAAATACGGATGCAAGGGGGTAACAGTTATTTCATCGTTTGGTACAGCAAAGGAAAAAAAAAGCAAGACGTCATTTTGCGGTCTCAGTGCATTTCTTTTGTGTGCAAGCTGTGGCCGATCGCTGCCTGTGATCATTTGCTGCAACGCCATGGAGATAAGTTTAAGTTCGCACAAGAAGATCTCAAAAGAATAGTTCTTGGCACCGAACTCAAGGGTGCATCATTTAACGGGATGCAATAAATTTCTTTCAACACCAGCTGCACATTTATCTTCCAGAAGTTCGAAGACAAGCTTGTCAGCTTTCCGCATGATCTAGCTTGACTTTTTCGCTATCGTGCTTCTTCAAACAGTTCAATTTGAATGATGCATTTTCATGTTTCGATACTCGTGCGCTCGCAGAGTTTGCGGGTACTTAACACCACCTAGGTAAGTGGGAAATGCACGAAATCCGCCCTGTATTGAATGTCTTTTGCTTTGGGAAAATTTTTCTCTCGCCGCAAGAAGTTTCCAATTGCTGCATAAGAGCACCGAACACGGCGTCATTTTGACGATGCGTTTCTCGCAAATTCAATGCATCAACAGCAGACGTTGAGAATAAAATCAGCAGCAGTGAGTCTGGAGAAGATCCATGATGAAACAAGCGCTAAAAATACACACACTCAGAGAGGACACAGACAAGCGCTTACTAGCAACTGAAAATTTTATTTCGAAGCGAACACTAATAAATTCATCACACGCATGTACGTCATTCCCGACTTCCCCTGTCATCATCAACGACGTGATATAACAACATATGCACTCCCATAATCGATGACACACAACCGGAAACAAACACGTGTCAAGAACTAAAAAAAGAAAACGTAAAACAGGAAAAAAACGTAAAAGAGAAAAAAACAAAAAAACAAGCAACACACTGGGTTATGTGACGTCCAAAAAAGCAAATTCCGCATCTGTTAGTAGAACTGACGCTTGACTGACGCAACTGTCCCCTCCTTCCTTATTCTATACGCTTCCATTATTTCTCTCGTCGTCTGCTTGTTGTGCCTGTCAATAATTCGTGTGTCGGAAAATTTCGGTTGGCAGGTGCACTCCTTGCAGTGCATCGCTAAGTGTGAGTAAGGGGCCTCCTTTAGTGAACTCTCATGTTCACGAAGGTGCACATTTATGCACCGACCCGTCTGACCAACGTATTCCTTTCCACATGTGAAAGGAGTTCCGTATACAACATCTTTTTTGCACTCAACGTACCTCCTGCCATGATTTATGCTACATCTGTTTGATTCTCCAGTTCCTTTATTGTTGTTGACTAGCCTTTCTACTGGTGGACAAATCTTTGATAATTTGTTTTCAGCCGAAAAAACAACCCGCAAGCCATACCATAATGCAACTTTTTCCAACCTATGTGAAATATTGTGCAGATACGGGATGACCACTGTCCGCTCTCTTTCACCCTCAACTTTCAGGAAGATGGTGACACATCGAATTTCAGCACCGATGACGAGGATGTGTCAAGCCGCAAAATCCAGCGAGTGAGTGTCAGCTGTATGTGCGGCACACATCTTGTTGTCTAATTGGTAGTTACGGGCGACGGAGTGTGTACTGACAGCAATTTTACTCATTTTGAGGGTCTCTACGTTCTACGAAACACGATTCCTTGCCAGCATAAGACAAGCGTGTGCAGTGTCTTTCAAGATAAAACCCAGAGGTGGAAGTTGGAGGCGCGCTTGCGAGTAACGTCGATGCTTCGTCCGTACCGTCGATTTCTTCCAGCTGTTTTTCACTGCACAAGTGACCAGCATGATCTGCGACTACACCAACAGTCGATGCTTCGTCCGGACCGTCGATTTCTTTCAGCTGTTTTTCACTGCACAGTTGACCAGCATAATCTGTGAACAGCATAATCTAACCAGCAGACATACGTGGAAAGAGGCAGTTCGTGGAGGAATTTCACTCCAAATGAAGCGATGAAGTGTACTGGAATCCTCATTTACATTGGAATTGTTGAGTTGCCTCGTTTTCATGTCTACTGGAATACCTCAGAGTTAAGTTCAGGCCTTGTTTCTCCAAATATTATGCCCAGAAGCCTTTTTTCGTTCCTTGCCTTGCTAAGTATTACGGACTCGGAGCAGACCTCGTCTGCAATAGCAAGCTGCACAGGATAACCCATTTACGGCAGCCCTCACTAATTTTCTTTTTGCGCAAAGAAGTTTTCTAGAATAATTTTTAAAACTTGTACAACCTTCTTGCAATATAAAAAAGCTAGAAATTGTTTATCTTTAATTATTTTTAAACACATTATTTATAAAAGGGGCCCTAAAACACTTTTTCAAGTAAGGATGAAATAAATTCACTGGAACAGCTCATTGCCTCCCAAATTCAACTCCGCAAAAATTTTGAAAATTTTTCCAGTGCGAGTGAAGTTAGAAAGATTTGTCGCATGCTGCGATTGCACTCTCTCTTCTCTCGTCACGACGAAAGCACTGGAAGCTAAGCAGGAAAAGATGGCAGGGCCAAAGAAAATACGTCACCTACGCCTCGTGACCTTGAGCACATTTTTTTCTTTTTCTTCAAATGCGCGGCTTTTTCCATGTGATCACGCGCGCACGCATGGACAAGTCGTGGCCTCCTGCAGAGAACTCTAATGACCGAGCGCGCCATGTTCAAATCAGCCAATGGCTGATGGATGGGCTTGCTAAGAGTGATTTTTTGGTGTCTTCTGTCATTTATTGAGAGAAGAAAAAGCGATTTTTAGCTGACTTTTATCATTTATTGTGAATTTCGGGCCGCATACTGCACCATCATATTTGGCTTGCGTGTTTTCAGGAGCCTCTACTACCGATCAGCGGTGTTTTCTGACCAAGCTCAAAAAGTGTTGCAGGGCCCCTTTAAGTTGTTGTCCTTTTTAAAGTGTTATATTCCCTGTATAAATTTTCCACTAAAAATTTTTTTGACTTAAGGGGGGACATGGGACCCGATAGTGAAATATATTAGTATTAGGCCAAGAGACATGATTTTTTCAGGGGATATTAAGCTTTGTACACTGATTGAAAATATGTAATTACATTTTCTTTACATCAATCCAAACAAAAGTTAATCTATTCTTAATTTATGAATTTGGGATGTGACTTGCATAAAAAGTAATGCATCAAAAGAGCTATAATTGAACCTGTATATTGCTGGATATCCAAATAGTGCAAATATGCAATTTCATACTAGTATCTAAATTTTAGTTAAAGTTACGAAGTTTTTATGTCGCAGTCTCTTGGCTATGAATTTTCACTGGCGATTTCTGGAAATTTTCAAAATTTTACAGTGTCCTTAATCATTTTAACAAGGTTTTCTTGCACACTTCAATACTCTAGCGTTCAAACAAAAAAAAAATCAAGAAATCGAATCAGTATTAGCGGCACTGTGCTCATCCCAAAATTCAAAACATGCAAAAATCTGTATTTGAGAAAAATGCAAAAAACTGAAAAAGTAGTGAAAATGAAAATCGTATGTTGTCGTACAAGCGTTCATAAACAGGGCGCAGTGCATTGCTCAGAGCCTCTGGCAAATTTTACTTGCTTTTTGGGATGGGCTCATTCCTTGCCATGGCTGCATTTATGCTTGCACCAAGACTCTGGGCCGTGTGCACAGAAGCTGTGGTTTGATTTCTCGTCAGTGGATGTCACATGATGATACGTAGACCACACAGCCTTGTAAATCTCATCTACATTCCCAGATTGGGATTTCAAAGCCCAGCTGTCATAACTCGTCAATTTTGTGATGAGGTCACCCCGCGAGGCGGCCTTTGCCACTGATGTGCTCGCTGCTGTCCGCTTTGTGCTTCTGCACCAGGTTCCGAAGCGCAGTCCCCATCCGCTTCTGCACTTCAACATTTATGAAGCCGTACACCTTAGCTTCTTTCACAGCACTGTAGGACCGGCTGTCACCATCACAAAGCATGGTGGTGTACTTGAGGCCATGAAGCGAGAGGGAGCGCTGAAATAAAATCATTGCTGCCTCTAATTCCATTTGGCCAGCCTTGCATGAGGTATTTTTCTGGCATGAATGCTTGGCTTTCCATTCAGAGTATTCTGGGTTCTCGGGTTTTGAACCACATTCACAGCCGAGGCAAAAATTAGAAATAACAACATAGTCTAGCTCATAACCTGAAAAAAAAACTCAATCACAGTGGCTATTCTAATGTGAGAGGTGTGTCCTCTTGTGTGCCAGCTTCGATCAAAAGAGACGGCAATATTTCCGGGGTTGCCGAAATTGAGTTCCTTGTAGAGGCACTTTACCACTGTGGCACACTTGGTTGGCACAAGCTCTCGTTGCTGCTGGCTGAAGCTTCTTTTTCAAGTACTCTTGGTACGTTTTCGTGAGAAGGCCCCAATGTAAAACACCGATAGTGGCAAAGATGTCATTGACAGCTGTCTGACCATTCCCAGAGCTCTGAACCGCACGTGCCTTGAGAACTAAGTTTTCGAACGGGTTGCAGTTACTGCTGTCACCACCCCGTCGCGAGCTCCATTTCGAACCAACTTCTCCGCAGTTGCTGCAGTGAAGCTTCAGATTAACGGCTACGCCGTACTCGCGCGCATCGCGTTCGATAGTCAACTGACCATGGCACACTCGGCAAGCAGATTGTTCGTTTAATAAACTGTTCACCATGTCGAGGTCAACCATGGTATACCTTGGGGCCGACGAACTTTCGGTGCCGCGCTGACTTGCGAGAACACTCATTTTGCGATCGGTTGCCGAGACTGAGGAAGGTTCCGCTGATTTTTGCTGGGCACGACGCTCGATGAGTTCTCAGTCAGCCGATGTCAAAAATGTTGCGTCTATCCTCGCAGCTCGATTGCACATACTTGAGGTACTGCAGGCAGCGGTCGAAGTCGCCACCACGCTTTCTCTGACTGCGATATTTGCTGCAGCAGCATTCTCTGCTGTCTTAATAACAAGCGGCGGCGTTGTTTCCTGGCGCCTTGTTGAAGTATCATCGCAATCAGCTGATTCCGACGGCACCGTAATCGCCGTCGTGATCGCTTGTGTTGCAACGCCGCTTCATCGCAAAATCCATTGCGCTCTTCCGCCGAGATCTGCAGCTATCTTCGTCGGCAGTTGCGATGATTTATGGCACTCTAAGAGCGTGTCGCTACTGGTAGAAGTTGTAGCGATCGAAGGCTGCCTTTGTGGCGGGCTGCGGCATCGCGGCGACTGTCGGTCACCTGTCCCGCTCGGCTCTGCCGACGTAGCCTGCGCTGGCTGCGACGACTCCTTGGGCTGCACAGCACATTTTTTCCTGCGCTTGCCGAATTTGTAAAGTGTGCGGAACTTTCGTGCACGGTTCGGCATCTCGATTTTGACTGCAAAACAACAAAACTGCCAAAATGGCGGTGACAACGCGCGTGTTTGCGGCCACGCGCGCATGATCACCATCGTTGTGAGTCCCCACGCTCCAATCACAAGCCACTGTTTACTCATGTGACTGGTATGGACCAATGATACCGCACGGTTTTGTCACTTATTTTTGCATGGTAACACAGACTGGCTACAGCATCGAAGGTTCGTTCCTGGCGAAAAAGCGAGCTCAAAAGAAGCTCTTTCAAACGAGACTAAGCTGACCGCGATCAGATGAGTGGTTAGTGCGATATAAGCAGCACAAAAGGGGGCTGTTTTCGGCGATTTTGTAAGCGAAACCAAATGCTGTTTCATTTTTTACTGGCAGGTGCGGGATGATATTTTTACGGAAAAGAACAGTCACTGTAAACCAGCGATAATGGCGTGACCGATCCACCAGCGATCGAGCGGAGACAATTCTTAGTCTTCCTCATTTGGCACACACGCGCGTCGCCCCCTTGAATATCAATATGCATGCATGTAGCATAACCCCCGGCGGCACAAGCGCTGTAACGGCCCATCTAAATGTCACCGTCATTAGGAGAGTTGTAGGGCTTCAAGCGCGCAACATGTACAATATCGGTAGCCTGTTGGGCATATGAAGGCGACAGGATGGCAGGACCAGTTTCATATGTTACAGGAGTAACCACACGAAGGACTCGGTATGGACCTGTGTAGCAAGTGAGCAGTTTTTCTGACAAGCCAACTTGACGGGTCGGAGACCAGAGCAGGACGAAAGAACCGGGCGGAAAGTGTACATTGCGGTGTCGTTGGTCATACAAACGCTGTTGCTTCTCTTGCGAGGTCAGAAGGTGAGTACGAGTGATCTTGCGTGCGTGAGCGGCCCGAGTGATAGCGTTCATGGCATATTCGCTGGTCAATACTCCAGGGGACGGTATAATGGTGTTAGGAGGCAATGTTGGTTCTCGGCCAAACAGCAGAAAAAATGGAGAGTAACCGGCAGTGTCATGGCGTGAAGAATTATAGGCAAATGTGACGTAAAGCAACGCGAGATCCCAGTCGGTGTGGTTGGTAGAAACATACTTAGTGAGCATGCCTGTAAGAGTTCGATTTAGACGCTCTGTGAGTCTATTGGTTTGCGGATGGTATGACGTAGTCAGCTTGTGTCTCGTTTTACAGGACTGCAAGATGTCGGCTATGACTTTCGACAAAAAGGTGCGGCCATGGTCTGTAAGCAGCTGCCGTAAGGTTCTGTGTTGCAAAATCACATCCTTGAGGAGGAAGTCGGCGACATCTGTGGCGCAGCTTGTTGGTAGAGCTCGTGTGATGGCATAACGCGTGGCGTAGTCGGCGGCCACGGCTATCCACTTGTTACCCGAGGAAGACAAGGGGAAAGGGCCAAGTAGGTTCAAGCCAACGCGGAAGAACGGTTCAGGCGGAATGTCAAGTGGTTGAAGACGTACGGCGGAAAGTGTCGATGGTGTTTTGCGGTGCTGACATTTCTCACAAGCCGCAAGGTATCTTCCGACTGAGCGTGCAAGCCCTGGCCAAAAGAAGCGTTGGCGTATTCCGTCGTAAGTGCGTGACACACCAAGGTGACCAGCAGTCGGAAGGTCATGAAGCTCATGTAGAACTTCAGAGCGAAGGTGTTTTGGAATGACAGGCAGCAGGGCCGGTCCATCCGGCTCAAAACTTCGGCAGTATAACACACCGTCGTGGAGCACGAATGAGCGATTGGACTGATTAGAAGATGGTGATTCAAGGCGCTCAATAATAGCACGCAAGGACGCATCATAGCGCTGCTCGTCACCAATGCATTTCATTTGCGAAAGGGAAAAGACGCAAGACTCGATGTCAGTGTCAGGCATAGTGCTCGACTCAGCAACCGGGTAGCGAGACAGACAGTCTGCGTTCTGATGTAGATTGGTTGGTATGTGGGGTTTAATGTCCCAAAACCACCATATGATTATGAGAGACGCCGTAGTGGAGGGCTCCGGAAGTTCTTTAACATGTGCGTCCTGATGTAAGCGTCCGGACTTGAACGTCACCGTGTAGGTATACTGTTGCAGTCGCAGAGCCCAGCGCCCGAGCCGGCCAGTAAGATCCCACAGCGACGTAAAGCCACCATAGCGAATTTTGGTCAGTTATCACAGAGAAATTTGTGCCATATAAGTATGGGCGGAACTTTGAGACTGCCCAAACAAGAGCAAGACATTCACGCTCTTTAACCGAATACTTGCGCTCAGCAGCTGTGAGGAGCTAGCGTAGGTGACAACTCAGTCGTGTCCCCGTTGGCATTGGGCTAGGACGGCTCCAATTTCGTGACCACTAGCATCGGTTCGGACTTCGGTCGGAGTGGATGGATCAAAGTTAGCCAATACAGGTGGGGTCGTCAGTAGGGTGATTAGGTGAGAAAAAGCAGCAGCTTGGTCGGTACCCCACGTAAATGTGACGTCTTTCTTCAGAAGCCGAGTGAGGAGTCGAGCGATGGTTGCGAAATCTTTCACAAACTTTCTAAAATAGGAACAAAGTCCTACAAAGCTGCGGATGTCTTTGACTGACTGGGGTACAGGAAAACTGGTGACTGCATGAATTTTCTCGGTGTCCGGCTGCACACCAGACGCCTCGACAAGGTGGCCCAACACTGTAATTTGCTGGCGTCCGAAGTGGCACTTCGACAAGTTTAAATGAAAGCCTGCAGTGCGGAATATGTAGAGAATAGCTGACAAACGCTGAAGGTGGGTCTCAAATGTTGGGGAATATACGACGATGTCGTCAAGATAACAAAGACATGTTGACCATTTGAACCCTTGTAGCAGAGGTTCCATCATGCGCTCGCACGTGGCTGGGGTGTTGCATAGCCCAAACAGCATAACCTTGAACTGATATAGGTCATCCGGAGTTACAAACGCAGTCTTCTCTTGGTATTTTTCGTTGACAGCAATTTACCAGTAGCTGGAACATAGGTCTATTGAAGAAAAGTATCGGGCGTCATGGAGACAATCGAGAGCGTCATCAATGCGGGGTAAAGGGTAAACGACCTTTTTCGCGATTCTATTCAGATGGCGGTAACCCACGCAGAAGCCCCTCGTGCCATCTTTCTTTTTAACGAGCACAACGAGGGACGCCCAAGGGCTCGAAGAGGGTTCAATAATTCCTTTGGCTAGCATCTTGGCGACTTCTTGTTGAATTACTTTACGCTCGGTGGCAGACACCCAGTATGGTCGCCGATAAATGGGAGGAGAACCTGTGCTAATGCGGTGCTTGACAAGTGAAGTCTGGCCGAGTGGACGGCTGTCGATGTCGAATATGTCGCGATATGAAGCCAGAAGGCGGCATAGCGCGGCTGACTTTTCAGGTTTGACGTCCGGGGCGATCATGGAGCTTAAGGTTGCATCGAGGCACGTGGCATCCTGCGAGTGATGTGGGTGATCAGAACATACGTCCGCCGGAAAACAGGTGACGTGGTCGTCAATTAAGGGTCTTAGCGTGGCGACCGAAATTCCTTGGGGTAGCACTTGTTTTATGAAACCGAAATTGAAAACAGGTAAATATGTTCAGTCAGAGGCGATGGTTACGACGGAGAGTGGGACAGTTATGTCACTTGCCAGGAGAACACCAGGAATCGGCGTCACGATATAATCACAGTCGAGCATGGGAAAGGGTGTTGCCAATTCAACAAATGTGAGAGCTTTAGGTGGTATCCGGAAGAAGTCAGTGGTGCACAGGCTGTTCGGGAGTTCAGGGTGAGAATCCAGGAGAAGAGGAAGTTCTAGGCAGAGAGCACCGGCGCCACAATCGATCAGGGCAGAATGCGCTGATAGGAAGTCCATGCCAAAGATCATGTCGTGAGGGCGATTTTCAAGCACGGTAAATAAAACGAGGACATGGCAGCCGGCAATGCTAACACGAGCGGTACACATTCGAGTGATGGCCAGTTTCACCATCAGCGACATGGAGAGCTTTAGTCGCTGCAGGCGTGAGGACTTTTTTGAGTAGGCGACAAAGATGAGCACTCATTATGGACACTTGAGCTCTGGTATCAACTAACGTCGTAAAAGAAATACCGTCCACATACACCTCAATCAAGTTCGTATTAGTGGGGAGCGTCAACTGAGGATTTGGATCGGTCGCAATTGATGCAGCACTACTTCCCGGAGCTGCATGGTCTAGTTTTCCGTCTGAGAGAATCCATAGTTGATCGGCGACGAAAAGCAGCGTGGTTGGGGCGATGGGGATCGGCGGCGTTAAGGTGATGGCGAACGTGCGGTGGAGCGGCTGTTAGGGACGTTGGAAGAAGGGTACACATGACTGGGGGAATACCGACGGGAGTCCTTGTATGGGCGAGAAGAGGAAAATAGGCCCCAGTTTGAGGGCGTCCAAGTGCTGTGGCAGTAGCGGGAGATGTGGCCAACTCGGCAGCAGCGGAAGCAGATCGGTTTGTCGTCTGCAGTTCTCCATTCCGTCGGATTGTGGGATCGCGGAAAAAATGTGAGTCATGGCGTGGTGCATTAATCATCATTGTTCTGGATGTGGGTCGGGACACAGAGCAAACCGCAGGAAAACCGAGCTTTGCAATTTCCTGCCTCACGACGGCTTGAATAGCGGAGACCGCCGGAGGCGTTTGTGCGGCACCATGGTCGAGTGAAAGTGGAGGAAATGGTGCTGGACTTGATGCCTCAAGCTCCCGTGGAACTATAAGTGTCACGCTGTCCTGCATGGGTGGTGCGGCACCGAGATCGGTGCAGGTTGATGTAACAGCCGTGTTTGGTAGCCGCGTAAATTGAGGCAGAGCACGGCGCTTTTGGACATTTCAAGTGGCAGCATTCCTTAATAAATATATCTACGGTTGTGATCGGTGTACACGATCAAGTTGAAGGCGTCGTCCACGATGCCCTTGAGTATGTGGCCCACCTTGTCACTCTCTGTCATTCGTTCGTCCACTTTCCGGCACAACGCGAGCACGTCCTGTATGTACGAGACATACGACTCAGTCGAGGATTGCACATGAGTGGCGAGTTCTTTTGGCACTTCCATTTGGCGACCCGGCGGGTTGCCAAAGATGTCGCGTAGTCGCTCCTTGAAGATATCCCAGCTGGTGATCTCGGTCTCATGGGCGTCGAACCAGACCCGTGGGGTGCCGTCCAAGTAAAATATTACATTGGCGAGCATCATGGTAGGGTCCCATCGGTGTGTCTGGATAACCCGCTCGTACATACGGAGCCAGTAGTCGACGTCAAGCCCAGGTTGTGCGGAGAATGTACCGGGATCACGGGGTAGGGCATCGTCAGGTATGTAGTGGCTGGAGCTACAGATGGAGACGCTGACGGGTTGTTGTCACTGGTAGCCATGGCCGGAGACTAAACGGTGCGGCCACTGCGAAGCTTCGTGGTGAAGAAGGGGAACATTCCACTTCCACCAAATATGTTATGGAAAAGAAGAGGTGCCGTATCAACGAGGCTGGGGAATAGATGTATTTAAAACCAGCGGTAATGGCGTGACCGGTCCACCAGCGATCGAGCGGAGACAATCCGTCGTCTTCCTCGTCAGGCACACACGCGCGTCGCCCCCTAAAATAGCTACATGCATGCATGTAGCAATACAAAGATAACGAAAATCACTAAACTGAAAAATCGATTTTTTGGGCATTTTTTCGTCGCCAAGACCCGTGTCCCCCCTTAATGTGTGTAATAAATGTATATGCAATGCCTATGTTATTCGACAGACCATTTTTTTTAGCTACAGTTGGGTACCAAACCAGGTAAATAAGGCATTATTATCTAGCCGCAAAAAATTGTTTTTGATACCTAGTAAAACAACCCCTTTCCCCGTGGTAGTGATAGAGTTAACTAGACAACTAGACGATGTGACACAGACCGTGCGAATGAAAATCCTGCATCATACGACAAAACTTTGACTACAACGATTACGAAGCGCAGCTCCAGGGATGTCAAGCTCCTGCCATGGGGTGACCAGCAGTCATGCTTCATTGTCATGCTGGCATGCAAAACAAAGGGCAGAAAGCTCCCACCTTTCTTCTATGTTTAAAGGCAAGACAATGCTGTTGTTGTTTTTATGAAGAAAATAAAGGTGCATAGATCAATCCATAATGCTGGAACGAATTCGGATGGTCTGGAACTGTTCACTTAGTTCAATGCTGTATCTATACAGTATGCTGATATTGGACGCATTTCGCAGTAACTTGTCTGAAGCTGCAAAACGCACACTCTGCTGGTAAAGTGAACCACATAATTATACTAGATTGCACGAAGTCTACCTTTAAGACGTTAAACTACGTGGAAACCAAGCCTTTCAAGGACTTTATATGGGTGGAGTACCAAGAATAGATGTTTGGCAACCACCTGAACATCTTGATGGGACACTCGCAGAGGCCTCAACCTGCAGCTGGGTCACAAGCAGTGGCTCCTATAGACAACCTGTCTACAACTAGGTGCTCTCTTTATGGCAAGTTTGGAGTGGTGGGGGGAGATGCTGGCCAGCGATACCTTGACGATCAAATCAGTTTGATCAACAAGGCATGCAGGGCAGAAAGTGCCTGTGGCGTCCGGCGGGCAGCCAGTACTGCTAGTTGGCACTTGTGAACCAAGCTGGGCTCTCAACACAAACGCCTTCCTAATAACACCATAAAAAAAGCTGAGTAAAGGTCAGACCTACACATTGTCAGAGGTGCATTTCAGGAATAGCAAAAGTGAGAAAAAAGCTTTCACCCGAACAAGGCCAGAGAGGAACAGAAACTGAATACATTTGTTTAAACACTTATTTATCGTTGCTTGATGCACTTCTTCCGAAACTTCCGAGCCATAGATATCCTCCCACAGCACATGCATCCACAGTACCATCAAGGGTGATTGCCAAAACCATTAGCTGCCGATGGTTTAGGCAGCGGAGAACACCTTTCTTATAAGGGCAGCAGAATACCGCTCTCGCAGACCTGACATAGAGGTGGCTGTAGTGGAGTGTGCCATGCGTTTCCAATGACTACTGTTGCCTGCAGAGCTAACTTACCCAACGCAGAAGCCTAATTATGATGATAGAGCACCACGCAATACCGAAACCAAAACTGTGAATTCCAGCGAAATATTCTTGGAATTTAAATACAGCACGAGGCAGAAATTTCGCATCATAATCTATAAAAAACCTCAGACTATGCATGCGTTTTTTATGCTGAACGCTTTTCATTCCTTTCTTCCATGGTCATCGTTCTTTGCCAGATGCCATGGAGCAAACTTTCTTGAAGAATTGGCGCATCAACAACTTGCTCGATGGCACTGAAGTCCAGTGACAAACAGCTTTGAAGGTGGGCCGAGAGTGCTGTTGCGAATACAAAACACATTTCAGCAACTTATGGCCGTTTCCTTTCTTTTTCACCCATGCTTTGGGGGTCGACTCCGAATTAGTTTTCGAGTCCCGGGTTACTTAATGTGCACCTAAATCTAAGTACCCAAGTATTTCTTGCCCTTTGCCACCATTAGAATTCAGCCGCTATGGCTGGAAGTCTAACCGCGCCCTCGACCTCCGCATTGTAACACCCTACATGCTAAGCCATTACTATAACGGGTACAATGCTCTAAACGTGAGCAGCCTTCAGATTCAACCTTATATATATATATATATATGTATATATGTATATATGTATATATATATATATATATATATATATATATATATATATATATATATATATATATATATATATATATATAAAAAGACGCTGCTCCTTTTTCGGCAGCCGTTTTCTCCAGCACAGCTAGCAATCTAAATGGCCCTGCAAAACTTTTACCTAGTGACGATCAAATGGCTGTTTAGTGAGGCTATTGCTTAGTGAATCGAATGTCACATCAATTTTTATAAACAGCCAATTTTAAGCAGAGCTAGAGATTTGTCGCACGCTGGGATTGCCTTCTCTCGTCCCAATGAGAGTGTAAAGCTAAGCAGGAAGGGATGGCATGCAAGAAAAAAGCTATGTCACAAAGCGTGATGCCCTTGAGCACTTTTTTTTCTTCAAACGCACTGCTTACTCTCAGCGTGATGGCGAGCACGAGCGCACATGGCAGCCTTGGTAATTGTGCACCTCACGATGTTCAAATCGGCCAATGACAGTTAACTTTGGTACGTGGCGCGGTCACAGGGCTATATGGTATCATTTGTAGAAAGAAGAGAAACAGCCAATGACAGTGAACTTTGGCATGTGGCGTGGTCACAAGGGTGTATGGCAGCATTTGTAGAAAGAAAATGGCCATATTTCTACGACTGAAAATTAATTGTAAATTCCAGACCGCTTGCCGTGCTATGTCTGGCTCTCGTGCTCTAGGGGTTCTTGAATATTGATCAGCAGCATTAAATGACCATGCTGAATAAGTGCTGCAGGGCCCCTTTTATGTGTTCGAAAAAAACCGCATGTACCTCTACCACTTGAGCACTGGTAAACTGTGGCTATAAGCAGCGGGCAACAGGCTTGATGCAAATTATTATTCCTCCAACCATCACGGCACTCACTTTTTCCATTGTAACTAGGATGGTCTTGGAATCCTCGAGGATCCAGCAAGACTCTTCCAGCTTGATCTCGTTGAACAGGTCACCATTGATGATCAGTGGAGAGCCCTTGAGACCAACTTTCAGGTGCTGTGCAGGGGACGGGGAAAAACAGTTAGCACTTTTTCAACTGTAACCATTAAAAAAAATTGTGGCCGAAAAGTAAACGGTCACGGTGTAGCATACCTTGAAGCATTACAAGATAACCGTTAGGATTTTACATCCCAAACTAATATATGATTACGAGGAATGCCGTAATGAGCTCCAGAAAATTTTGACCACTCGGTGTTTTTTTTTTAATTTATTTTTAGCATGCCCCTACACCGAAGTACATGGTCCTCTAGCATGTTATCTTCACCGAAAAATGGAGTCGCTACAGCAGGGATTTGATCCCACAACACATATTGAAGCAGCTGGCTACTCAAATCTTATAGTATTTACAAGAAAGTATATAGTTCACTAACGTTTGCTAAATTTTGTTTTTATCTAGTACATAAGCATATTAAAGTTCATGGAATATCAGAGCAAAAATATACATGGCAGCAGTGGCGCTTGTGACACCATCTGTGACTGCTTTCTTCAACTTTAGCACCTTGAAATTTGTGTGCTGTAACAAACACTCCGACCCCAAAAAAATTAAATAAAAAGGAAGAAAATACAGTTGCCGACCGTTTATTTGGATGCTGAAAATTCAGATATGCCTGTTTATCACCCATCTTCTGTGTGAGTGTCCTCGCTTAAGTGCGTCAAGAAAAGATCTGAAGTACTAGATAGACATGAAAATTGCCCATTGTCGGAGGAACGGGTCGGTTTTAGAACTCTGGCTGACACCATCTTCGGCACCCAGGGCACCAAGAGGGTTGCCGACCGCATTCCAATGTTGTTTAGAAGTTTTCGCGGTGTTGGGCAACGACGAGATCATCCGTCAGGGACTTGACCAGCACAAGTGCCACCCACACCATAATTATCAAATGCAGATTTTGCACAAACTGTACAACCTACAACAGCTATAACCTACAGTGACAGCCAAACATTGGCTGAAATACTTGGTCTTGGTTCCCTGTGATCATGCAGACATGCAGTGACAAGTTTTTCTGGCCACAGGGCCAATAAAGGTGCTTTTCTCGTAGTGAATACTCATTTTCAAACTCTCGATTATTCAGACTTCAGTGATTTCCACTGAGTCTGAATAAATTGTACACTAAATTGCATATAAAAGACCAGCTTATTCACAATGGCCTTTTTTTTATTTTCCATTTGTTTTGCATTAAACATGAAATTACTATTTGTATGACTAACACAAATGGTTTCTATACAAACATGCCATATTTTCCAAGGGGAATAGACAACACGTTTTGAATTTGCAGAAAAACAGACTAGAAGATGCTATTCTCTCGTGTGTTATGTGGGTTAACACTTGGGTGCTGAGAAACAAGCTGGTGAAATATCTATGCATTTGGTTGCGCACTTAATTTACAAAAGATATTCTAAGAACATATGAGTGGCCCGAGAGTCTTGACAACACTGGCCCCTTCTCCAGCCGTGACGTAAAAAGCCGCTTGCTTTTGCGAGCCTGTGTATTCCAAATAATGATTCTGTCTTGAGGTCAGCTGTGTGAACAATGGAGCTATTTGGCTTTCTTCAGCTAGGCATTGAAAATTGAACAGTTTGCTGCAGTTTGAGGTAAAAGAAGACGGCTCCACTTTATGGAGAAAATGATTTCACTGGTGGCTTGGCAAAATGGTGGTCGTCGTCGATGGGTGAAGTTTACAGTTAGCGACTTCTAGAGTTCATTTTGCAATAAAGTTCTTTCACCGTCCATTCTTCATATATGCAGAAGCACAATGGGCCCTTTACGTATATTTTTCACTGAAAACTACAATTTGGTGAATAACTGTGTCATGGCCCCTTCTAGCCAGCAGAGAGACTGAAGGTCCCCCACAAAGTAAACAGCCACCATGATGCACTTACGTGCAAACAGCTTTTCAGCCTGAACAGCTTCTGCAACACATGTGACGTTGCACACCTCAAATACAATAAAAAAGAAAGACCACAGCTGACGATTAATAGGTGAGAATTATTGCAGCGATGATGGTTGGAAACTATATAATGCAGCACACATAATGCAAGCATCCCAGTGACAACAAGTGTGATGTAGACCTTAGCCCTCTGTTCCCCTTTGGAATACTAGTGACGCTTACGAGTTGCACATCCACGGTGTTTTGTGCACTTTGAGGATTACCTCAGATTAAGCAATGTGTCGCTACATACAGGCTGACCTGTTGTGTTAAACTAGAAACGTTCGATGCCTGAAACATGCACGACATGCGTGCAAATGTGTAGCTCCCTAGACCCAGTTTAGTTTGCCTTTACCATTCGCTTGGCCTAAAAATTCAGCAGGCTAAATAAGCAAGAGATTTTACTACTTTCAGTGTTGAAAATGCACTGGCAATGTCGCGAAACAGTCTTGCAATCTACCTGTAGCAACACCGTCGCTTTTACACTGCGACACAGGCAAAGTCTGAAAGATCAAACAGGAACACTCCAATTGCAATATCATGCACAGATAGCAGGTTCGAAGGTGTTAATGCAGGCACTTTTTACAATGTTTGAAAAAGTGACCAGTAACATTTTGATTCAGAAACCTTAGTTTTAATTTATAACACAAAAAAGAACTTCATAAAGCAAGCATATAAGAGTTGGTGCCTCTTTTCTGGAATGCCGGTCAAGTTACTTTCGTCAGCCACCTAGCTTGATACCCTGATACGACCCGAGCATACCGTAATTACTCGAATCAAACGCGCACCTTTTTTCCGGTTAAGCGAGTTCATAAATCGCATGCGCGTTAGAATTGAGTACGAACAAAAAAATTACGGTCAATCTATTGCCATCGGCAAATCCAAAATGGCCGCCCCCTACGTGCGTCGGCATGGCACGTCGGCCATTTCTGCCTATGTGTTTCCCATATGCGGAACTTCGTAAGTGTGCTGAGGAGTTTGTCATCTAGTAGTGCATTAGCATCGACGGCGTGGAAGGGCCGACTCCAAAAACTCAAGTGCACCACGATGCCGCTTTTAAAAGAAAGGTCATCGCGTGTGAAGAAACGGACGGAAATCGGGCCGCATCGCGGTCGTTCGGAGTTCCCGAAACGTGCGTGCGGGACCGGCGGAAACAAAAGCAGAAGATTGTCGACAGCAAAGCTTCACGCAAAGGCTTCAGTGGACCACAACAGGGTCGGTTTCCGCAAATTAAAGAGCTGCTCGGCGAGTATGTGCTTGAGCAGCGAGCGGCACAGCGGCCCGTGACGACAGAACTGCTCCAAGTGCGGGCTATGCAATTAGTCTTAGAAAAAGGTCTAATGCGGAGCCAGTTTAAAGCGAGCAGGTGCTGGCTAACTAACTTTATGAAGAGGAAAGGCTTTTCCCTCCGAAGGGGAACATGCATATGCGAAAAGTTTTGCGGAGGAGTACGATGAAAAGCTTCACAGTTTTCAGAGGTTCGTCCTAAACTTGCGGCGCAACAAAGGCTACCTGCTTGGGCAAATCGGGAATGCCGATCAGACGCCTCTTTACTTCGACATGCCTGGCACCACAACCGTCAAGAAGAAGGGGGCGAAGCAAGTTCGCGTGCTGACATCGGTCCACGGTAAAACTACAGTGACGGCAATGCTCTGTTACACGTCAGATGGGCACAAGCTCGCCCGTACCTCATATTTAAATAGAAGACGCTCGCGAAAGGAGTCGTTTTTTCGAGTGGCGCGACCATGCGGGCCAGCGAGAAAAATGGGTGCACGTTGCAATCAATGTCTTACGTTTTTTTTTTTTCCGGGGTGGAAATCGGGTGCGCGTTACAATCGAGGGCGCGGTAGAATCGAGTAAATACGGTAATTGAAAATGCATCCTTATGAAAGCTGCATTAATACTAAAATTTGCGTTCCTCCCCTCAAATCCAGGCAGCTCGAAATATGGCACTGCTGCATTGAAACATAAATGGGCCTTACACTCTCTTGCAAAGAAGAAGGAGATGATTGAGGCAAAGAACTGAAAGAAATCTTCACGCTTATATTTCGGGAAATGCGGTAAATACTCTTTGCTTGAAACGTCGCTGATGCAACTAACCTTTTTCTCGAAGTCGACGACGACATCTCGTGCCCTGATCTTCAGATTCCTTGGTATGGGAACTCTAAGCTGAAATAGTGTGTAAAAAAAATTTTTTTTTTTGAATAAAGAGTGGAATGGTTATACTGTGTGCCAGAAACAAAAAAATTGATGCACTCTACAACTGCTGCAAACCAACAAGGAGCACATACACACAATGCATCTACCGGCTACTGAATACCAAACACGGTACCTGAGGTCACGTTTCCCCACTTCTAATCATCACAAAACTGATCGCAGTGGCTTAGCAGCTGGTGTATTTTCTCACATACAAACCACTTCTGCATATAACTTACAAGTAGTGGGGGCATCCCATCGTGCTGTCGCAAAGCCACTTCTTTTGTATTATCGTGTAACAGTACCATGAAAACTGGCATACTAAAATTTCTGTATAGCCCAGACGCTGACATTAGCTATGGACCTTTTGTGCGTATACTTTGTGTAGGTTATACGGAAGAAAAATATGGTTTGTAAATGTGCTGCTAAGCATGAGAGCAAGGGCTTCAATTTATGGCTACAGCAGCCAAAATATGAAGTCAGAACACTAGATGCCTGTGTTATTACTCTCTACACATATTTCAACATATTGTCACGCGCTAGGAGCTCGAAGAAACGTACAAGGAGACGCAACTGTGAAAATCTCAGGCACAAAGAAGGATGTCTCGGGTCGCTCGTCTTCATCTTCTTCGTTCACCGGCACAGAACTGATTCACTGTTTACTGGCACAGCACACCAGGTGGCATTACTGCTCCTCCCAAGAGAGCATCGACCCGATGCTCAAACAAAAGTGTGCACAGCAGTGGGTCGAAGTAGGCAACATAAACATTAAATAAAGTAGTGCACGAGAGAAAATGCATCCTGGGTCCGGCCATCGGGAGTAAACGAAATTCACTGTTCACATGAAGAGTTCACTGGCACACGAAGAAAATTCGCATAATCGCGTAAAGCATGGTTTTAGGCGGACTATGTGTACAGTCTCTGGGCGTGGTAACCTGCGCTGGGATGGTGGTGAGCCTCTGTCTGGAACCATTTCGTAGTTCACGTCGCTCACACGTCTGAGTACTTTGTAAGGTCCAAAGTATTTCCTCAAGAATTTCTCACTAAGACCTCACCGCCTAATGGGTGTCCAAACCCAAACTTGGTCACCAGGTTCATAATCAACATCTCGATTGTGGATGTTGTACCGCCGTGTATCTGTGCACTGTTAAGCTCTGATGTGCACACGGGCCAGTTGACATGCTTCCTCAGCGCGCTGAATGTACTCATTGATGTCAAGGGCTAATTGGTCGAGCTTGTCGATGTCCTCATACAGAATCATGGCGTCTAGCATAGTTCTGACATCTCGACCATAAACGAGCCGGAATGGCGTGAAGCCTGTAGTTTCCTGCGTTAGTGTTATTCACAAATGTTATGTGCGGCAGGATGCGTCCCACGCTTTGTGCTGCACGTCCACGTACATAGAGATCATGTCGGCTAGCGTTTTGTTTAGCCTTTCTGTTAAACCATTACTCTGAGGGTGATACACAGTGGTCTTTCGGTGGGTTGTAACTCAACCTGAAGATATCATCCAAGAGCTTCGCTGTGAAAGATGTCCCTCGATCAGTAATGACATATGATGGTGCGCCATGTCGTAGCCCAATTTGATGCAATAAAAAACTGGTAACTTCAGATGCGGTCCCTCGTGGCAACGCCTTCGTCTCAGCGTAATGCGTCAAATAATCAATTGTGACAATAATCCATTTGTTGCTGGAAGAAGACAAAGGAAACGGGCCTAGGAGGTCCATTCCCACTTGATCAAAAGGGTGTACGTGGTGGATCGATCGCTTGTAGATGGCCTGCAGGCTTTAACGGTGGTGTCATACGACGCTGGCATTCACGGCATCCCTTCCCGTAGCGTTTGACCCAGGCAGGCATTTTAGGCCAGTAGTATAGTTGTCGCACCCGATCCATAGTTCTCGAGTAGCCCAGATGGCCGGATCCGATCCATAGCTCTCGAGTAGCCCAGATGGCTGGATGTGGGCGTGTCGTGGCAAGCTAATAAGACATCGCGGAGGGTTTCAGGCTCATCGAGAAGATGAGATCTGTCACCAGCACCGGTGTTCCTTTAGTATAAGATGCCATTTCGTAGGCAAAAATGATGGCAGCGTTCGCGACAATGGACGAGGAATAGGCCCGGTGCCACCTTGTAAGTGATCTAAATCATTTTTCGATCGGCGTCATTTTGTTGATGAGACATCAGATCCGGCCCGCTGAGAGTTGCCACGAAGGCGCCGTCCTCTTCTGCGCTTGTACTGGCGGATTGAAGAGGTGCTCGTGATAGCATGTCGGCATCTTCGTGCTTTTTGCTTGACTTGTACACGATGGTGACATCAAATTCCTGTAGGCGTAGACTCCATCGTGCTAATCGTACTGAAGTGTCTCAAAGATTGGCCAACTAGCACAAAGCATGATGGTCAGTCACTACTTTAAATGTTTTTCCATAGAGATATGGCCTAAACTTTGTAATTGCACAAATTGCCGCGAGACATTTTTTCTCTGTTAGCAGTAGTTAGATTCTGCGCGAGACAGTGTATGACTTGCGTAGGCTATTACCTGTTCAATGCCGTCTTGTCTTTGTACCAAAATAGTTACAAGACCAATATTGCTGGCATCAGAGCGTACTTCTGTATCAGCATCTTCATCGAAGTGGCCGAGCACGGGAGAGGAAGAGAGCCGGTGCTATAGTTCCGCAAAGGCAGTCTGTTGTTCGTCAGCCCAGACAAATGGTGTGTCATCACGCGTGAGGCATAATGGTGACTCCACAATGTTGGAGTAATTTTCAATAAAGCGCCGGTAATACGCGCACAGACCCAGAAATCGTCGAAGACTTTTCTTGTCTGTTGGAGCTGGAAAAGCGGCAACGGCAGCAGTTTTGTCAGGATCAGGCCGAACACCAACAGCGCTCAGGATGTGACCAAGAAACTTTAATTCTTCGTAGCCGAAATTACATTTCTCAGGCTTGAGTGTGAGATCGGCCGATCTGATGGCTTCGAGCACATTCCGAAGGCGACGAAGATGCTCGTCAAACGTTTCTGAAAACACAACGACATCATCGAGGTAGACGAGACAGTTTTTCCACTTGAGGTCTGCCAGGACAGTGTCAATCATTTGCTGGAATGTGGCTGGAGCGGAACAGAGGCCGAAAGGGAGCACTTTAATTTTATAAAGGCCATCAGGCAATACAAAAGCGGTCTTTTCCCGGCTTGTTCATCGACCTCTATTTGCCAATAAACACTCTTCAAGTCTACGGACGAAAAATACTTCGCGCGCCGCAGCTTGTCCAGAGAATCATCGACTCTGGGCAACGGGTATACGTCTTTTATTGTGACATTGTTCAACTTCCTGTAGTCGACACAAAAGCAAAGCATGCCATCTTTCTTTTTTGCAAGAATGACTGGTGATGACCAAGGGCTGCTTGAAGGCTGTATCACGCCATCGTGAAGCATTTCCTTAACATGCTTTTGAATCGTGTGCCGTTCGGTTGGTGAAACACGATAAGGTTGCCGCTGTATAGGATGCGCATCGTCGTAGGTGATACTACGGTGTTTCGTTATCGGTGTTTGACGTACCTTCAAAGAACGTGCTAAGCATGTGTGGAACTCCTGCATCAGCTCACTCAAACGCTTGCTTCAGAAAGCGTTGGATTGATGTCGACGCTGCGGAAAGGCGCTTCAGGAGTGCCAATGGCCTCGGAAGCAAAACACTCGGTGACATTGGCGACTGGGTCGGCGTAGGCGATGACAGTTCCAGGAAAAAGGTGCCAGTGCTCGTAGCTGAAATTTGTGACAAAAACGTCGCAGTGATCATCACGAAGGCCAACAAGGATTCTCGCTACGCAGACACCCTGAGACAGCAGGAGCAAGTGATTGCTTTCCATGACTGCTTCACCGTGTATCACTCCGTTCCACGCCACCTGAACCACAACAGTTGCACGGGGTGGTAACGTGACAGCGTTGTCGATGACGCGAAAAGACACTCGTGAGTGGCTGGGGTCCGCGTAAGCTGTTGTGGCGTTTGTGGTCGCGAAAGTGACTAGACGTTGTCGAATGTCAATTATAGCACCATGCTCCCCGAGAAAACCCATGCCAATGTTCAGGTCTCGAGAACACTGCCGGAGAATGCTCAAACTGGCAACAAATGTGCAACGGCGGACTTGCAATCTTGCCGTGCACATACCGAGTGGCGTGACGATATATCCCCCAGCTGTGCGAATTGGCGTTCAGTTCCAAGGCGTCGTTACTTTCTTCAAAAGGGCGGCCAGTTTTTCGCTAATTATGAAATAGTCTGCACCAGTGTACACTAAAGCGCTGACTTCGCAACCATCTAGCAGAACAGGAATATCTAAGGAAACTCTTCCGCAATCAGCCGGTGATGTCGTTGTCAATGTATCGTCGGTATTTTCAGTCCGCGTCGATAGGGGGCCTTGAGCATGACCAGTCTGAGCGGCCATGCCCCCGAAGGTCGCTGAGGCTAGTTTTCCCGACGCGGGCTAGGTGACCGGCCCTGCGCCACGCCCGAATAGGTGCATGATTCGGCGAGAACCGCCGCGGTGATCGATAGCGTGGGTGGTGCAGAGATGTTGATCCGTGCTGCTGGGCAACGTAGTCAGCAATTTCTGGAGGCCGCTGGTCGAACCTAGGAGGTGCGGAGTTGGCCGAAAAACCACAAAGTCCCAGCTCTCGATAAGTGCACTGTCGGTAGATGTGCCCAGGTTCTCCACAGTGATAGCAAAGAGGACGTCGATCGGGGGCCCGCCACACGTCTGATTTTCAAGGAATTGGTCGACGGTTGCTGAGGTATGGGCCCGCTTGGACTGCCTGAAGCATGGCTGGGGCTGTGGTATAAGGAGGAGTGAAACATGGTGCAGGTTAGCGCAGAGTTTGGTCTGCCGGAAGCATGGCAAGGGCCGCAATGGGAAGCGGAGCCAAAGGTGGCGCTGGCTGGAGCAGAGTTTGCGCATACGATATGCGAGGGAAGTCATTTAGGGGTCGCGGCTCTGTCTGACAGGACGGTTCTCGTAGTGCCTGCTGAACTTCATCCCGGACGTTGCCGGACAAAGAACTGACAGTGGGCGCCGAGGGCACTGATAACTTTAGCAGTTCTTCGCGGATTACAGAGCGTATGAGCTCTCGGAAGAAGTTGACGTGGCCCCCAAAAACCACCCATGTAGACCGTAATAGGCAAAGTTCACTTGTCGTTCGTACGTCTGGGTCCATTGCCGAAGCGTGCTTTCAATCAGGACGGCTTCAGCAAGAAACTCTAACGTAGTCCTGGGGGGGGGGGGGCTGCGTACAAGACCACCGAACAACTGCTCCTTCACTCCACGCATCAGGTATCGCACCTTCTTTTCCGGCATGGAAAAAGACGCGTCATGTCCTCCACATACATTGCGACGCCTTCATTTGGCATTTGCATACGACACTAGAGTTTACGTTCAGCTCACTCTCGGCAATCGGGACTTGCATACGTTTCGAGAAGCCAGCGTTTGAAGTCTACCCGTGACGTGAACACACCTGCCCGGTTTTCGTACCAAACACGCGCCCCGTCAATCAAACTGAAGTAGACATGTCAGAGCTTGTCTCTGTAACCCCACATGTTAAGAGTGGCAATGAAGTCATAGTGGACTAGCCAATCTTCGACATTCTCATGGACAGCACCATGAAAGGGATTTGGCGTCGTGGTTTCAACAGCGTATATTGCATTGGCGTTGCGCCTTCCATACCGGCTGGGTTGGAGCCGCTTGGGACAGCGCTGCCTGGGATAGTTGGGGCCGTCATCTCCTCTGAGAGAAGTCGGAACTCGGGGTCAGGTCTACGGATCCTTCGGCTAGCACAGTGAACAGGCGTAACCACCGGTATGGGGCTGGAGCTTCTTGTACTGAGAGGGGTTCGGTGCATGGGGTACCCCACACCTCCACCAGTTGTCACGCACTAGGAGCTCAAAGAAACATACAAGGAGACGCGGCTGTCAAAATCTCAGACACGAAGAAGGACGTCTCGGCTGGCAGGGGTTGCTCGTCTTTGTCTTCTTCGCTCACCGGCACAGAACTGGCTCACTCTTTACTGGCACAGAACACCCGTTGGCAATATTTTAAACTCTTAAGCATTCTGATATTTTGAGAAGTTTACACCGCCAGCCACTATGGCGAAGGCACTCCGATGTTCCACGAACGTTTTGATGCCACTGGACCATCATCAAAAGTACAACTTTTGTAGGCACAAAATGAATATAACCAAGAACAAGTTGCAAATACATTTTAAGCCAGAGATTTCATTCTTTTCATGCATAAAGAAAACATGATTTGCTACTTGAGAATAAATTTATCTTAATTTGACTGCTCATTTGGCGTATTTCTTTCCTGAAATATAATGTCACGTGCGTCCGAATAATATTGGGCAAATTTTACACACGTGCAGATAGTTCGTCATCACTCGTGTACGATGAGATTAAATAGTGAATTCAGCATGAACAGTCATTCAAAAAGAATATGACTGCTTCATGTGAATGCACCTATTTACCAAAATACCTTTCTCAAAACAGCACAAACAAGCGATCGAAGCAGATCATGTGCAAAAGAGAAATGACAAAGAGTAGAAGAATAAATAGAACATCGCTGGTAATGGAGAAGAGAAAGCCATGGGGCAGCAAGCTGGCACACTTCCATGATGCTCACCTCAATCTCCGAGAGGGTCTGGGTCCACTTGTAATTCTCCAAGTCACAGCCATTGCCAGCGTTGGGCTTGAGCTTCCCCTTGTCATTTTCGTCTTCTTCCTCATCCTCATCCGCCTGATGAAAGTTAACACAAAAGTGAGCCAGTGCACTACACTACAATCTCATTAGAACGTCCTATCAGCAGACTTAGCAATTTATGAATAGTGAAGCATGCTAAAAGTGTAGAACATGGCAAGCTTATCTACTGCATGGGAGAGGTCGAACGACAATAAAGGAAAAGTGAGCCTAAATTGCTAGGCATTCTGATAATCTACCTGCCTCCCCTCTCTACTTTTCCATCTATTTACCTTTTTCTCTTCTTTGGCTTCCTTCTTTGCCTCGGCAGCCCTCTTTGCTTTCTCTTCCTTTTCCTGAGAAGAAGTACACAGAGACATGTTATTTGCAATAAGCTCACATCCGTATTTCAGAGCCACAGAAATAGAAACGAAATCACTAAATGCTTGTTAATGACACTAGCTTACAAGCCCGCATATCCCCCTCTGCAGTGGTGGCTACATTTATGCTTGTTGCGTCAACTTGTAGTGAAAGCAGAGCAAGATACAATGTTCATTGGATGAACTGAACCTTCTCCATTATGAGTATGGCTTGACTTCAGCGTGCTGCGTATGACTGTGATCGATCACTTTGGTGAAGTTAACGCCACGTTTGACGGTTCGTATGACGTGCACTGCTTCAGGAGCTAATTCGGAAGTACTACTGCTTTTCCTTTCTCGAAATGACCACAACAAAAAACTATTTGCGCTCAAATCTGGACCTAGTGATTTTATTATAATCATGTAAAAGTGGAGTGTCACTGACTGCCCAAAAATAAGATACTTTATAACATACTGATTACAATTAGTGACAAGCTCACACAAGACAACATACTGCTTTATTTTATTTTCTTTTTTGGAACGACATATTGAGTGCCTTGAAATTATGCTATGTTAATTTGACACATTCGTAGACAGTGCATCATAAAGTGTGCCTGAAGAGAATATGCCAAATATACTACTAGCAAGCCTCATAATTGTTGGCAATGACCACGAAACACACACTGCTTGTCTTTCATGATAAAAACATTTTGGCTCGTGATTAATCATAGAAACGACTTCTTTACAGTGCAGTTTCACAATATTTGATGTGGCACACTATTGGTGCTGCATGATGTTTACTGGGAGAAATCTTGAAAAGACACACAAATATACCAGATTTCGAACAATGGAAATGCCGAAAGTCCAACACAACTTGATCAACATTCATTTCCTCTCGAAAGGCATGCAAACACTATTCAAACCCCCAATTTTCACTTGCAGGTTGTGTTGACTGAAGTATAGACAGATCAGTGCAGCAAGAAAAGCAGCAATAGGGGCACGCATTACTGAAGCCATTCTTTCTAGAAAATTCAAAACACACACAAAAAATGCTATCCTTAAATCGATGTTTGCATGGTAAAATGACCACATTTCACTCGCCAGTGACAGTGCAAAGGGCCTCCAATGGAATGAGCTGCAAGATCCCATGCAGGGGAAGCTTGCACGCCATTGTTGCTTGTCTTGTCTAATGTAATGTTGACACTGTTACCCCGGTAATAAGCAACCTAGCGCCAGACCACATCATTTTGTTTACACAGTAAGGCTTTTAGAAACTAGTTACCCTGATTTGTCAGAATGAGAGGGTGCTACTGCTTCGAAGCAAGGCTATGTCTGCCATTTTCAACAAAGATGCGCGTTACTCCCTTCTCTCATTCTGAGAAGGGAAAATGTGAAACGAAGAGAGCAGTAAAGCAAGGTTGCCCCTAGCATTCTGGGACTGTCCAAAGTCTTGTAAATTGTTCGGAAAGTCGCCCGCAGCAACATCAAGGAAGGGTATCACTTGCACCAGCGTACCACACGTGGGCAAAGAGGCAACTGATGAAGGTACAGAAGCAGGAGGAGGAGAGAGAGAACTTTTTCATATGGACACCTGACCTGCGCAACCAAAAAAAAAACCAGAGGCGAAAAGGCAGCCAACACCTCTGTCACGCTTAGTAGTTGGAATCTTTTCTTTTTGTTGTTGTTGTTGAGAGGTCATCTATTTAGAGTTCTATGCAAAAGTACAGAATAGAAAAATGAAACCCAGTATCGATCTCAGCCTTGATGCAGCACCACTATAACTTTTAATGATACTATTATTCAATCTTACGTCTGCACGCATCTTCATAATTTCCACCCACTATAGTTCTGCCGAGTGCCACTGCATGTTCATGCAGTGGCAGTGAGGTAGTGACTTTATAGCGTGACCAAAATACTAAATCATTAGATATGAGTACTTATATCAATGCTAAAATTATCCACAGCTATCAGCCTATGCACACCACAAATAAAAAAACTCCAGGCCTGCGCGGTACGTGCAGCGCTGTCAGAAGGAAAGCTAGAATAGCAGCCTTTAAAAGCTTTTTCTAAACACTTCTTGAGTTACTGCTACAAACACACTTGCTAGATACCCAATACGCCATAAATAATTTTTTCTGTAGTAGGCCAGCATACACTATGCAATCCTTCGTCATTCTCTGGGAAAGCGTGGTATCAGCTACACATTTGTTAGGAATATTGTGCAATTTTTTTATGCTGTGGTTGACGAGGATGAAGAATTATGCCTAAAGTGGGTATGCGCCACAGTCAATAAGTGACCAAGAAAGAGTTTTCTAATGGGTTGGAGCATTGGATGACCCACTCGTTATGCAATTCAAATTTTGTGATGCCTGGTTGTTCTTTTTATGTTCTAAAATGCTTTATTACTCATTAACTCATTACTCATGTCTTGTCTATGTATTTTTTTCTTTTCATTAACATTGTTCGTCAGTGCCCGCTCCCCTCTACAATGCTGTAAAGCCCTGAGGGTACAATAAATAAATAAAAAAAAAATTTACGCGATTCTTTTCCCGACATCCAGCCTGCCCAAGGCCAGTTCAGAAACGAGTTCTAAGCACTGGCGTGGCTCAGTGGTAGGATACTGGGCTGGCACACAGATGACCCGGGTTCGAATTTATTGTGTCATTGGCGTTTTTAGGGGCGAAGCTCCTCTTAGTCTAACCTCGTCCTGTGTCAGGTATAACCGGCAGTATCAGACAGACAGACAAACAGATAGACAAACAGACAGACGGAAGCATGGACGGATGGACGAGCAGACGGACTGATGCACAAGGGCCGGCCAGATCAGATGCACGGACAAACACACAGACAGATAGACAAACAGACGCTTAGCCTCACTTATCATCATTCAGTTCGTGAATATGCTGTGATTTTTTTTTATTTACCAAAGTTTTTTTCTCCTTATTTCTTGTGATACTTGTTACGGCTGCGGCGGACTACAATGGCGCCACACGTGACTTGTGTTCTGATCCCATAACAGCTTTTGCTAACACACAGGCGCTTCAAACGTGTTGGAGGCCCCCTTTAAACATACTACTTCGACCCTTTGATCAGGAACTACAAATATATCCCATGCTTTCTATGAATTTATGTGGTTGCGGGCAAAAGAAATAGGCCCCCATCTATGTACCCCTTTCTCATTCATGGCTTATGAGACAGGCAACTTGAATGCATATCTGCACAGCTCTTTCAGTTGTCACACACAGAAGACGTGTCTCTGATCATGACACGTATACATGCAAGAACGGGTACAGCACTAGGCATACCACAAATGCAGAGGTTGCAGTCCTTTTTCCGAGAGTTGCTCTTGCGCCTGTCACACTCTTGCATGCCTGTATACATTAGAATGGCACACCCTCTGTTTCTAATACCGAAAACCCCAACCTCCTGCAAACATGCAAGCTCCAGACAGAAAAACAGAACAAGATAAAATTCCATACACCTGGTGCTAATATTAAAACAATGCAGCCACAAAGATGGTTCAAGCAAGCAATACAAGCCGAGTACCTAGCATGCAGGTGTGAGACTTTTACTGCGGCTCGACACAGTTTCTGGCTTAAATTTGACTGTAGCTCAACAATATCACCATTTACAGTGTGTCCAACAATGCAAAGCACAGTGCGAAGCAAGCAAAGGTATGCAAACAAAAACGTCGTGAATGGTAAACCTATGCCTGTAGCTGTCTTTCCGTATGTTACTTCAGCGGCCAGCCAATGCTGGAAAGGCCAACTTCGGCGATTTTTTGACTATGTCAGTGTAATGGTGCTTCTAGGTTCCTCAGACACTCTTGTCACGAGCCCGATAGCTGAAATGCGCAGCAAAGTCAAAAATAATTTTCAATAAGCAAAAAGGCACAATACCAAAACCACAATCCAACAGAGCTGACTGTATACATATGACATGCTATTTGGTAAGAACCAGAAGTTGTATATTGGTCCCGCCGGCGCGGAAAACTGTGAAAGGAGGGATGAGAAGGCACTCGAGCAGAGCCGAGCGCACCGAGCCAGCTAAAAACCACAGAGGAATGAAGGAAGCTTTTCCATGCCAAACACCGCAGCCATCACCTTGTAGCCAGCACAGTAAACACTGTAACAACCAAAGTGAGCGATGCCATCAGCTGAGTCCCTTCTGTTGACATGCCAAAGATCACGTTGCACAAACAGTGCTTTGCCAATACTGGCAAGCCAGGTGAACGTTCCGAGCCAATCTTTAAAATTGATTTGTGAACAATCATTGATTGATTGATATGTGGGGTTTAACGTCCCAAAACCACTCTATGATTATGAGAGACGCCGTAGTGGAGGGCTCCGGAAATTTAGACCACCTGGGGTTCTTTAACGTGCACCCAAATCTGAGCACACGGGCCTACAACATTTCCGCCTCCATCGGAAATGCAGCCGCCGCAGCCGGGATTCGAACCCGCGCCCTTCGGGTCAGCAGCCGAGTACCTTAGCCACTAGACCACCGCGGCGGGGCGATTTGTGAACAATCAGCACATCCCTCAAGTATGTAATTTGGCGCAGATGACAGAAATGTGCAAAGGAACGTACCCAGTGAATTTCATTGAGATTCATTGATCTCAAAAAATAGCCGGAATCGACCTTTAAAGGACCCTAAACCACCACCGGCAATTTTTTAACATTTCAAGTAAATGAGCACATTGAGTACCGAATGTCATCATTATGAACAATGCCAAATGCAGAAGCACTACGAACTGCAGGGGCAACACAAATTCCAAGAAGCAATTCTTCCTTCTTCACAAGTCTTTTGCCAATCCATACTATTGGCCATGACGTGAACATTTGAGTCTCGTACTGTTATCAACAAAAAGGACCTGCTTGCTTGCTCACAGATACGGGCAGTCCCCACTCTTCCTCCAAGCCAATGAATGAAGCTTAGAGAAAAAAAATAGCAAAGCAAGCCGGGGGCCTCATTTGGATTATGAAACGTGTGTACCTCCACTGTTACAGCTATGTTTCAGAAAATTCTTCAAGCTACATGCTCTCTCTGAATACAAAGCTACCCCACAACTAAATTTTGACCTCTAGATGGCTCAAGGGACCTTTAAGATACTCTTCTGCATTTCTCAGAATTACAGTTGCTTTACACTCATGCCTACTTTGTCCAGGTGCTGTAACGCTAAACTACCAACAGATGGTTCTGTCAACATTACTGTGGCCTCCATTACGTACTACCAGCATGTCGAGAAACTGTGTGATCAGTAAACACAATCATAGAGCAGCAAGACCAGTTATAATGAGCAATAAACAAAGTCAAAATGCGGTGAAAATGGTCCCCAGTGAAACAGGAAACAATGCATGCACAATAACATGATGCACTTAGCAGGAGTGCAACAGCCGAAACAGAATATGGAGCAATTTTTGGAGCAGCAAAATGTTACTTTTCAAGCACTAAAATCCAAATTTAGAGCAGATTATGGGGAAAGAAATGATTTTTTTTTATCACGAAAAAAACAAATATGGAGCAATATCAAAAAGAAGGCTTTCATTTAGAAACAAAAAAAATGCACAAACCATTCAACTTCACCTAAATCGTGCAGAGTGAATATGAGCCCTTCTATTTCAATAAAACTATTTTGAACCACACCACTCGGCAGACAATGCTAAAATCTCCAAATCTCCATTGGCATTTGCCACACCGGTCAAATCCTTGGACAGACTAAGAGGATTCAAATGTGGATCTGATGAGATGGTGACCTTATAGGTGGAAAAAAAAAGGCGCAGTTTTGCTTAGTATTTTTAGGGGCTGCCCAAATCTTATACAGTGCTCCAAACAATTGCCAGTACTTTTTTTTAAATGTCAGCGATCATACTAGTACTCATAGTCATGCTGAGTATACATGCATGAGTAATTTAACAAACTGTGCTGTGTACCGTGACAAAGCCAAGCAGCCTCTTCCAAGTCTTAAAACACTTTTACACACATCACCAGTGTACTGCGGTAAGGTGGACTACGCGGAGTTCTGCACGGGTTAGAACAAGGTCAAGAAATTTTCGAACCGCTACAACCCCCCTTTGTTTTATTCACGACGGAGTTAGGTTTAAGATGCAAATTCAAATGTTATGTAGTCAAATATCCTTGCAAGGCACGTTTGACTAAATAAGGTAACACCAGAACGTGCGCATGGGCTCGGCACCGCTTATTTATATTATGCGCCCTTGCTATGGCAACTGAACGTGGTCACCGGCAACGCCAGCATTCGCAGCACGTCGAGTTTGTTCGCACGCAATGACAGCAGCATACGCTTCCAGGTTTAGTTTTTCATCCACCGCGGTCAGCGGATGGATGGGCCCACGGTGATGCTACTTTATTTGGTCGATCACGTTTCGCGAATTTCCTGCCGTGGTTTAGGGTAAGGGTCTGCACGCCTATATCTCTGAATTGATAGAGGACGTAAACTACAGGTGGCCAACATAACCTTGCTGAAATTAGCGCACGGGAATTCTTGCACAGTGTGGTGCGATTTCAGCAGATTGAATAGTTTTGGCACAGCTCAGTGCAAAAATGAGGAATTGTATCAGATTAGCACAGCTGTTACACCCTACTTAGATCATAATGGCCGTCATACTTAGTTATACTAGCACGTTAAGTGGCTACATTCGTGACATAAAGTAATAACTGTTGACAATCATTTGTGGCTAACCGTACATAGTTGTACATAGTGGTGTTGCAAGGGGATCGAGAGCTTAAATCGAAATTTCATCAACCCCCTCCTCCTCTACCACATCATCCACGAAGCTTGTGCAAGCAGCACAGCAAATGATATGTGACAAGCACGCAAAGTCCTTCTCTTCGGCTTTTACTGTGTCCTAACCCTTTGCGACATGCATTATGATCGGCTGCCTATAAATGAGTGAAAATTACATAATATGATGCCAAAATTCAGGAGACCGAAATTAAAGCAAGTGGAAATGTTAAAATATATTACCGTGTATTTTACAGGAATTCAATATAGTTATTACATAAACGATTATTTAATATATGTAGTCAGTCATGCTATACTTCATAAAATTTTTCAGAATTCAACGACCCACTCAAAATACGTGTGAAAGTTTTGTCATGGTAGCAAGGATTCTTAAAATGGTAAAAAAAAGTTTTGAGACTCCTGGTGGAGTGCTCCACCTGCCCAATGCCTCATTTTGTACGGAACCGTCTTGCACAATGCGATCACGTGAATAAACGAGGACGCCTCGTCTCAAAGAGTGAAGCAGGAGCACTAAAGCAAACTTTTTGTCAGTACTGATATGAAAGTCTTGCAATCGTTGCTGAAATTATGAATCACCCTCTGGTCATGGCATGGGAGCAATGGAAGACGAAGTATAACTGCGTGCCTGGCGGTACGCACCTTGTCTAACTCTTTCTGAAGAGCTTCAGCCTCGGCGTCTGTAATTTCTTCAACAACGCACTCTTCTTTGTCCTTTTTGAATTTCGCCTTTCGTTTTTCCTCGGCTTCTTTGGACTTCTTGTCTTTCTCCGCCTTCTCTGCCAGTGCCATAGACTCGTACTTGGAAAACTTCTCGAGTATCAGCTGCAACACATGTAAAAAGATTGTCATCGCTATGTGACGTTCACTGCAGCCTCAGGGCATTGCCAAATGATTTCGTGAATTACTCCACCTTGCACAAGCTAACTTTCCAGAATACCGGCAAAATTTCCGATAACACAACACCACGTAACTTTCTGCCATCCTTGTCTGTGGTTCCTGTTCTTTGTCCACCACTATGTGAACCACAGTTACCTCTATGAATTAAGTGCATAACCAATGATCTTCAAAACAGCTAACAAAATCACCTGGGAAGGTGAAATGAAAGGCCAACCAGATATTTGCTTTCCGGTTAACCTGCATGCCTTCCTTCATACTGTGTATATAAAACTCGCTCTATAAAATTATAACTCTGTTCGGAACCTAGACACAACAATATATTCATAGCCCGGACGAGATATCTCTGACAGGTGTTTCAGCATCCAAAACCAAAACTTGGGATTAGAGTGTTGGAAGAGTAAACATTATCGAATAGCATTTTGCCCTGTCGGATTCTTTTATGTGCCCCCTAATATCCGACCGCATAAAACAATATTAGACTCCTTGTCCGAGTCTACAAAATCATTCAAAAAGCTTATCATCTACGAAATCTTCTTAATGGTTGCTCGAACGGTCGCAATAGTGCCGAACAAAAGGTCGACTGAGACAACAGTGGCATGTAACTTCAACAAACAACAAATGCCACGAAGGGGTCATTTCAGAAATGCACAGCCGATTACAAAATTAGGTGACCTGTGACACTTCAACTGACCCAAGTTGCCTCTTGGGCAAAATATTTTGAAACACTTTACATTTACATTCTAAACATAAGCGTAACAGCTACAAGAAAATACAGTTGGGAAAGTTACTTCACCCACCTTTTTGGCGGAGCCCGGCCCGCCACCGGTGTAGAAGTCCGTTTTTCTGGCGAGAAAGCTGAAGAAGGTTTCCAAAAGCTAGAAAATGAAACAAGGGCACATCATTACTGCAAAAATCTCCAGCAGTTGGGACTTTTATGTTTCACAGAACGGTGACCCAAGACTGTACTTTGAGCGGCTAAGCATTGCTGTTATTCTTCCAGTGATGGAAGAGACATTTTGCTTTTTGGAGCAGATTCTGGAGCAGGAAAAATGGTGCTTTGCAGCAGGCTTAAGTGTCTTCAGAGCAGAAAAAAATTCTATAGCTTAGGGTTGCTATTTGCGTTTTCGGAGCAGACGTGTGTTCCTAACGATTCCTGCAGTCTAAAACATCACTTAAGCCCCTAATAAATATTTATATTTATTATTAAGCATTCCATATGATAATATGCAGCTAGTATACAAGCCGTATAGTAGCATCATTGGTATAAATCATGTGGGCGGGGGAGGGTCAAAGGAGTCTGAAATTTTCAGTATTCAGGCTGGGGAGGACAGCCCTAGCAAGTGTACCCCTTGAAATTCAGCTTGAGCATGTGATATAATTGAGCTAGCAGTTAAGTATAGTGTAATCAACATTTTAAAAGGCTCTTTATCTGTTACTGCATACCTATGTTAAATGCCCCTCAGCTGAACTATGGAAATCGGAAAGAGGTGAAAAAAAAAAAAGACTGAATTGAACAATGCAACCGCTCGGACACCGTGCTGGTTTTGTAAAATTCTATTTGAAAGCATGATTTAATTCTTATATAAATAAAAACACAACCCATAACAAAATACGAATTGGCCACCATTGCCTGGTATGCGTCACATCTCGTGATTTTTCTGGATCAACGCCACTGAGTTGCATACTAGGATAATAGTGTGTATACAACTTGCTTTCGGTTTCGCTTAGCCTCACGGGGTGGTCCCATGGTTGAACTTGATTCTTTTTAGTTTGCCATTCCATTTTGGTGGAGGTTTGGAGCAGTTACTAGCAAATGTAGCACTTTAAAGCAGCATGCAGCAGCATTTCTCTTTTGGAGCAGTTTGGAGCAATTGGAGCAGCACCTTCATCACTGTTCTTCACTGTGGTTGTGTGCAACCAAGAGCTTTCTAGAATCGAAGTCAACGACAGCGCCGTCTCCAAAAATCGACGATGCTGTTCGTCTACACTTGGGCCGAGGCTAGCCACAAGTGAGAGATTAAGATTAAATGCAACTGCGACAATTTCAGCGCTTCTAGTACAGGCGACGCTCGTTTAAGTGGCTCTAACGCCATATCGGACCCGGTGAACAGATCCGTCAGTCATCGGAACATGCAGGCGTGTTTACGTCGTTAGGCCTAGTCACGACCACGAGCGGTGTGGCAACCGCGAATTTATCGCTGTCCGACTTACATGTTGCACACCACCTTCGTGCTGCTGCGCCAAGGCGAGCAGCATGCCGTCGAATTTCTCCACGTCGGATTCGGGCATCGTGGCGTTGTTGGAAGGGAAGTAGACGGCACGCAACAACAGATCAGCGAGTCCGATGCACGCCTGTCGTTTACCGCGGTTTACCGGCGTCACACGGCCGGCGTTGCCTGGCAATGCGGAAAGCAAACGTTACCATCATCATCATGAACTTTTAAAATGGGTTTTAAAAAACTAAAATAACAAGCCGTTTGTAATACCAAACGTAAACTCATAAAATTTCTACTGGTGTAATTTGCGTGGGAGTTAGTTACCAAAAGTGTTGCGTGGTACGAACTTGGTTGCGGTTTCGCTTTCATTGTTTCATGCAAACTTGTCAATCAGTGTGCTCAAGCTTATCATTAGTGTGCAGAAATGAGAGGATGAGACTGCAGTCAATCTTCAGAAAAGCTACACAAATAAAATTTTGAAGTTTTGCTTTTAAGCAAGCAAGCAAGCATAACGCAAGCTCGAACACCCACTCGAATAGCCAGTAAGTCAGTTGAATTCTCCCACCTTGAAGCTAACGTATCACGCACACACAATGTAACTTGATGACTTGCCGTTGTCAGCTTTGTTGTAACGGTTATAATAATTGTGATCTCAACCAACGCCAGCATTGGTCAAAAGTGGGAAAGAGATGAAGGCTATGGCTACAATGCGATTCTGAACCGCAAAAATGTATTGCCTTCAAGATTTGTACGAAATGGTCACTGTAGTAAGCTCTGTCAAAAATTGTGTACAATTAATATTTAAAAAAAACGGGTTGCGACAAAACTGGAGTTAATAGACAAGAAAACAAATTGGTGCGTGAGAGCTGTTAGCAATTTTGGAGGCTATTGTAACGCGACGCAGAGCGTGCAACATTTTCTGCTTTTACTCCGACAGATGGCAGCATCAGTCAAGTGAGTTGGTCGTTCATGATTTTTGTGATTTTTGTTTCTCCTTTCGATAAAGTGGATCTCTTCACTCGCATATTCGGACAAGCAACTACCTCCAGATTCATCTGGTCTTAGCACCGGACAAGGTGCTTTAACAACATGTATAACGATGACGCACTCTGTGAAGTGCAGTACATTGTTAGTACTGAAGTTATTCGAAAGAAAACGCGCGAGATTAAACAAAAATTGATGTTTCTTATTTTGTTTGTATCGCACGAAGGTGGACTATTGTTTATAAAAATTGAAACTGATTCTCCCTTTTTTCCTCCTTTATTTTATAAAACCCCACCGTGAGTCCGTAATGGGAACGCTACACCACATACTTGAAATAGCTTTCAGATATTTGAGCAATTTTGATACAGGGAAACGTCGCGAGAACAGCACCACTGTAACCACACGTCTCTTCTAGTGGCATATCGTTCTTTTAGAATATGGCGTGATCCTCCCTGGCCAGTTGAACCTCGTTCTAATGAACACTAATATAACAATTCATCGGTTATAGTGAACTAAACTCACACTTTGGTTGGTCACGCTTCATTTTAATGACATTCATCCTTTTTCTTTAAACAAAACTAAGAACGCGATATCGACCGTAATAAAGGATATTTGGTTCGCGCAAGGCGGAAAATTCGGAAAGTATCATAAAGAAAAAAAAATAACTTTTAAAAGAATTCACAGCCACATCCTTTTAAATATTGGCACTTGCTGCACGCAGGCCTGCTCAGTCAAACGGGCCCTGCATGTCATGCTGCAGCTTATCCTCCTCGTCGTACTGTCTATTTTTTCTTAAATACCACTATAAGAAGGGTAAGGATTGCCTCGTTTCTAAGGAATTTAAACTTTGAACCTCTCAGTAATGCGTGCTTGCATCTAGTATTCTTGCGCGAACCGGATGATCGATTGGTAAGAGGAGATTTTTATATCTACAGTTACAACTAATGCTGGTGGTCTAGTGGCTAAGGTACTCGGCTGCTGACCAGCAGGTCGCGGGCTCGAATCACGGCTTCAGCGGCTGCATTTTCGATGGAGGTGAAAATGCTGTAGGCCCGTGTGCTCGGATTTGGGTGCACGTTAAAGAACCCCAGATGGTGGTTTTGGGACGTTAAACCCCACATATCTATCAATATATATATATATATATATATATATATATATATATATATATATATATATATATATATATATATATATATATATATATTGATAGATATGGGAAAGAAGTGTATACCTAAGGGCTCGTTTTTCCGTGTTTTAACACAATATTAATGCGATCTAACAGACAGTACTGCCAAGGAATGTACAGGGGAAGTTATTAGAACCAATGGAATGTAAATAAGAAGAAAAGTGGATGAACAAATAACTAGCCATGAGCAGGAATCGAACCTACGACCTTCGAATAACGCGTTTGATGCTCTAACCACTGAGCTACCACAGCGGCCTTCCCTCCATCCACATTTTTGGGTTTATATGTGAATTTAGAAGTAGGAGTGACAGTCAGCGCCATCTATAAGCCAAACGACGAGTGTGAAAACACTCTTATGCGCATGTTTGGCGTCACGTAGCACGTGAACTTATTATGAGCAGGCAGCTGATTAATTGTCCCTCTTATACAACGTGCTACGTGACGCCAAACATGCGCATAAGAGTGTTTTCACACTCGTCGTTTGGCTTATAGATGGCGCTGACTGTCACTCCTACTTCTAAATTCACATATAAACCCAAAAAAGTGGATGGAGGGAAGGCTGCTGTGGTAGCTCAGTGGTTAGAGCATCGAACGCGTTATTCGAAGGTCGTGCTGCTGTGGTAGCTCAGTGGTTAGAGCATCAAACGCGTTATTCGAAGGTCGTAGGTTCGATTCCTGCTCACGGCTGGTTATTTTTTCATCCACTTTTCTTTCTTCTTATTTACATTCCATTGGTTCTAATAACTTCCCCTGTACATTCCTTGGCATTCATCATCATCATCATCATCATCAGCCTGACTGCGTCCACTGCAGGACAAAGGCCTCTCCCATGTTCCGCCAGTTAACCCGGTCCTGTGCTTGCTGCTGCCAATTTATACCCGCAAACTTCTTAATCTCATCTGCCCACCTAATCTTCTGTCTCCCCCTAACCCGCTTCCCTTCTCTGGGAATCCAGTCAGTTACCCTTAATGACCAGCGGTTATCCTGTCTACGCGCTACATGCCCTGCCCATGTCCATTTCTTCTTCTTGATTTCAGCTATGATATCCTTAACCCCCGTTTGTTCCCTAATCCATTCTGCTCTCTTCTTGTCTCTTAAGGTTACACCTACCATTTTTCTTTCCATTGCTCGCTGCGTCGTCCTCAATTTAAGCTGAACCCTCTTTGTAAGTCTCCAGGTTTCTGCTCCGTAGCTAAGTACCGGCAAGATACAGCTGTTATATACCTTCCTCTTGAGGGATAGTGGCAATCTACCTGTCATAATTTGAGAGTGATTTCCGAATGTGCTCCACCCCATTCTTATTCTTCTAGTTACTTCAATCTCGTGGTTCGGCTCTGCGGTTATTACCTGCCCTAAGTAGACATAGTGTTTTACAACTTCAAGTGCACTATTACCTATCTCGAAGCGCTGCTCCTTGCCGAGGTTGTTGTACATTACTTTCGTTTTCTGCAGATTAATTTTAAGACCCACCTTTCTGCTCTCCTTGTCTAACTCCGTAATCATGAGTTGCAATTCGTCCCCTGAGTTACTCAGCAATGCAATGTCATCGGCGAAGCGCAGGTTACTAAGGTATTCTCCATTGACTCTTATCCCTAACTGTTCCCATTCTAGGCTTCTGAAGACCTCCTGTAAGCACGCGGTAAATAGCATTGGGGAAATTGTGTCCCCCTGCCTTACACCCTTCTTGATTGGTATTCTGTTGCTTTCTTTATGAAGCACTATGGTAGCAGTTGATCCCCTGTATATTTCTTCCAGAATGTTTATATATACTTCATCTACGCCCTGATTCCGCAGTGTTTGCATGACGGCTGATATTTCTACTGAATCAAACGCCTTCTCGTAATCTATGAAGGCTATGTATAGTGGTTGGTTATACTCTGAGCATTTCTCTATTACCTGATTGATAGTATGAATGTGGTCAATCGTTGAGTAGCCTGTTCGAAATCCTGCTTGTTCCTTTGGTTGATTGAATTCTAATGTTTTCTTTACTCTGTTAGCAATTACCTTTGTAAATAGCTTGTATACTACAGAGAGCAAGCTGATCGGCCTGTAATTCTTCAAGTCCTTGTCATCTCCTTTCTTACGTATTAAGATGATGTTGGCGTTCTTCCAAGACTATGGTACTCTTCCCGTCAGGAGACACCTCGTAAACAGGGTGGCTAGTTTTTCTAACACAATCTGTCCTCCATCTTTCAGCAGATCTGATGTTACCTGGTCCTCACTTGCAGCTTTGCCTCTTTGCATGCTCTCCAAAGCTTTTCTCACTTCTTCTATCATTACTGGTGAGGTGTAATCTGGGATACTGCTAGTTCTTATAGTATTAAGGTCGTGGTTGTCTCGGCTACTGTACAGATCTCTGTAAAACTCCTCCGCTATTTTAACTATCCTATCCATATTGGTAGTTATTTTGCCTTCTTTGTCCCTTAGTGCATACATCCGACTTTTGCCTATCCCAAGTTTCCTCTTCAATGCTTTGACACTTCCTCCGTTTTTCAGAGCGTGTTCAATTCTCTCCATGTTATACCTTCTTACATCGCATACCTTACGTCTATTAATCAACTTCGAAAGCTCTGCCAGTTCTATTTTGTCTGTTGTACTTGACACTTTCATGATTTGACGCTTCTTAATTAGGTTACTGGCATTACTGTCTGTTAGATCACACACACATATATATATATATATATATATATAAGGGGAAGAAGTGTATACACCTAAGGGCTCGTTTTTTTTTTTTTCGTGTTTTGACACAATAATAATGAGTTGTTGTTGTTGTGAGAAGATTCACGCTGATTGCGTAAAAAGAGCGAACTGCAAAGTTTCACAAAGTGTTTGGTACTTGCGGCCGCTGCATAAAGCCAGTGAAACGATTCAGTTGAACAAGGTGCATCGTGCAGCCCTTTCAGTCGAGAATTCGTGCAGCCGTGAAGCGCACGAATACAGAAAACACAGCCACGACGATGTTAGTAAACGCAAAAGGTATGAGCTGGAGGCCTGTGTATGGGTGGGCCGAAAAGTGATATAGGCCAGTCATAATAAGCTTTTTTTTTTACATCAATATGAGGTAACTTTAGCAAGAGGTGACACTTCTTTAGAGCGGCCAGTCGGCCAGTTTAGCTACAATTTCTGAAAAAAAAAGAAAGCTGAGTCCAACGCAACACCAAATATATTCATAACGCATGTCACCGCCTTGTGCCGAAATTCAAGAATGCACGGAAGCTTGGAACTAACGCGAGGTAGGTGTCGCGAACAGCGTCAGCAACCAGACGCTCGACCGCTCTAGACAAGCGTGATTAAGACTGTACATTCAAGGAAGTCCATGGCTAGAAAGCTCGTACACCTCGTTGAATGTCGAAAGCAGAATGCGATCATTAGCTCCGCGGTTATCAGATCGTTAGCCAGAATTCATGATGAAAACAAGTTCTGTTCTGATCAAAAATTTATCCTGCCGAAAACCTGGAAATCGTATCACCGCTAGCAGGGGGCGTAACCAGAATTTTGTTGTGGGGAGCGGGGAGGGGGCGGGGCACCTCTTTGATTGCGGGGTAGGGACATACCATTGTCATTTTTTGCTCTGTATGTCTTGGCGAAACAAATCTCGGGAAGGGAGGGTGGTGGTGTTGTGCCACCCCCTGGCTAAGCCCCTGAGCCTAGCCGCATCCTTCCAGTATAGATGTCCATCGACAACCCATTTTTCGGAAGGGAAGTAAGTAACATAAATCATGAGATGGCACGCCAGCTCTGTGACTTTATCCGCATGAAGCTGCGATAGCGAGTGTAGCGGTGATATGTTGCTCTGTGTTATGAACAACAGTGAATGTATGCTCTCCCCTTTTTTATCTTTCCAGTGTTATCCCAATCTTGTAGCGCATGCACAAACTAGACATTCGTTATTGTTGCCTTCTCAGCCTTTCCATCTTCTCTATTTCCCATTTAGCTTTTATTCTTCATCCCCCCCTCATTCATCATCTTACGTCAGTGGACCATTAATAACTATCTTGCTGTTGGGCTTAGCTACTTTTGTTGCAGTACAGTCGCTTACCTCGAGCCATGGACTTAAAAAACACCCATACCAGGTAAGGCGGAAGCAAGCAACATTTTGAGTACAATGTCACAAATCCAAGACGCGTTTTTGAAGATGCACACCAAGCAGGAACTCGAAACAAAGAAGTGCGTTTCAGACTGGGCGGCCGGCTGACCACCGCTTCCACAAACAAGAGTGCTTTCTTCGAACGAACGCATGAGGATGTGCGGACTGCGGTGCATGAACACTTTAATTTACTGCATGGTCGAACAAAGGAAACGAAACGATGGGAAGGAAACGGAAAAAGAATACTCAAACCGCTGCCGGCGAGCGACCACACGCGGCGCTCTTTAGCGAAGGCACGAGTTTAATTTAATGGGACACCGAATGTTTTTCGTGTATATACGCGCGGGATAAAAATAGAGCGCCGCGAAATGAGAGAGAGCGGATGGTCACTTCACGTTCAACGAACCTCGAAACATTTACTTTCTTCTAGCGAACTTCGTGTTCTGTTTTATTGTATTACGAGGAAGGAAGGGTGGCATCGTCTTTATTGTCGGCTTGCGTTTTCTTTTCTCTTTCTCCAGCAACCCCAGATATGCAAATCGAGCCGAGTCAAAACGAGTGCACTTTGAATAATGATAGCTTTTGTTCTGTATGAGAATATCCATACTATTTGAGCTGTAATAGTAATAATAAAAATACAGTGAACGAGGCAATAACTGCACTATCATTTGGTTGCTATATACGTAAACGTAAACGAAAAAAAAAAAGGTACGCAATCTATAGGAAGACCTACAAGTAGTGTTTTTGCTCGAACGTTCGCAATGCTTGTAACTATACGCAGTTTCCATTATCTATCTTTGTCTTGTATGTGCTTGAATTCTTATACATTTTTAGTTGACTTATGTTGCCTTCCTGATTTGCGCATCTGACACTTGTTTCTTTATTTTGTCTTTTTTTCTTGTGTGTTATAAATGTTGTACCCACCCCCTCTGTAATGCCCTACGGGCCCTGAGGGTATTCTAATAAATAAATAAATAAACTCAGCAGTTCAGCTTACCAAACATGTTTCTATCGCTGTTTCGTTTCCATCAATGAAGAGTACGAAAAGACGCGTAGAAAAACCATGCAACAGATGGTGTGCTTTAGTTTCCGTTGACCAATGTGCAATGATTTAGGGTAATAGAACGTTGTTGTTTGCCTCAATCGCATTATAATCGCTGCATCAGGGAACGCCAGCCTGTAATTTCCACTGGAGGCTGGTCTTTACGTATACATGCTCCTGTTGGTTGTGTCTCAATTAAGCCTCGATGCATATAGGTTCACTCCAGTGCTGAGCAGTTGAAGCATAACCCCTTCATACCGTGGCATTTCTGCCAATATTATTGTTTTTTTTTTAGAAAACAAACAGGCGTTCATGTAGAAGGCGTTTACAACGGCAGTTACTATAGCTCAAGATATATTGAATTACCTTGTTGGTTATTAGAATATGGAAGATACGCGACTCTGTGATGCATTAGTCTCAGGCAAGTGATCTGCTGGTTATCGAGACATTAAAGATAGCCCGCTTTTTCAGTTTTATTGTCTTATATACGCTTTCAATCTCTAAGTAACCATTTGAAAGACTTCTATTTAGAGCCGTGTTTGAGCTTTTATGCTTTATTATAAATGGTCCTGTTTTTCTTGCACTTTGGTTGCAGCCTATATATGCGGTCATACCAAAAGTGGCGGGTCTTCAGGCCTGGTTTTGAGTTCCGGCTCGATCCAAAACCCAATGACGACGCCTCACTGTGCGATGTACTGAAACAACGATGCATATAAAAAAAAAAACTCGGCAGATCGCACGTGTATACCTTGGAAATCGATGTCTAAGGAGCATTCGGAGGGAAGTTGACTGCCATAATTATTTTTGTTGAGTGAAACGCTACGAAATGATGCTAAAGATATGTAAAAATGTCGTACGCACAGACATGCATGTTGAACAGTCGCATATGTTTTATAGAACCATGTTGCTTACAGTTGCGTAACGTCCCCACGGCAACATGGGTAGTGTCACTGCGGTTGTGCGGTCATTTATAAGGTAACATATTTTTGTCTTCTTAACAGTTCAGAGAGCTGAAACAATGACGGGTCAAATGTATTTTTAGGAAATTTGCAGCCTACTCATGAAGCGGTCCAACAACCTAAAAATATAGACATATGAAAAAGGGAAACAGTTAATCTATCAATAAAAACGCTATAGGACACGTTATAGGAAACACTCGCAAGTTCTTTGAAAAGCATGGCTTCATGTTTTAAACAAAAGTTAGTCCTTAGCAAGAAAAACACCACGCGCATCGCGCACGATGGTTCGCAAACCACATGTGAAGTTTATCCGGCGCAAAGAAGGGATTTTTAATTACTGAACAAATTTCAAATGCATGCTAACCTGTCCGTGCCTGCCCCGCACCACCCAAGTGCACAACTCCTCTTATTTCGAGCTATAGCTGAGCATGATCGAAAACGCAATGCGACAACGTATTAGGTAAAACAAATGCAAATATCTCACCGGTGTGAGCTGCATGCGTTCTTTCTCAAAGAGCTACATATACACAATAAGGAGGTATTTTTGATATATTACGCAAAAAGCATGGACGAAATTGTGGGACTACGTCCAGGAACAGTAAAGTACACAGGATTAAGCCCTGTGTACTTCATTTCGTTGCCAAAAGAAGTTGTCCACAATGAGCAGAGAAGCGCGCGAGCGTCTTATGGTGATATTAGGAGCCTGACGTTTCACGCGTCTATACTCGAGCGACGCAATTATGAAGTTGGCTGGAGTGATAAACTAGGGAGAGAGTCTGCGTTTTTGGAAGGCATCCCTGCAAGCTATATATCTTCCAAATTTCAGGACTCCAACACGATCTCCTACAGTAAAATGGCCATGATCTTGATGCCAGCCAAGATGAAAAAGATATGGTGAGAGCGTTCAGGAGCTTGCAGAGATTTGTGTCTTGATTATGACCAGCTACACCAGACAGCTCAAGAGACGCTCATGAACCACTGCGCAGAGTCCACGCCTCACCTGTTCGGCAAACCACTGCCGCAGCCGAAGATGTCGCAGAGTCCACCTTGACCCTACAAAGCGTTTTACACGACATACTTAATGTGAAGCGATTTGCGGATGTGACAGTGGAAGAAGAGATGTCGCCACATTTTGCGGAAAGTGGATTGGCGGAGATGGAACCGGACACGCTGCCGTTATGTGCGTGGTTGTACTGGCGCAAAATGGAACGCATACGAGGCGAAGAACCTATCCCCGATACGTAACCATCTGACCGGTCAAACCATCGACATTGCCCAGTCTTCAGGATACCAGGTGGCGAAAGTGAGGTGTGACGTGTCCACTGTATACTGAGCGTGTCATGCAGTCCAGGAAGCAAGAGGTTTACAAGAACTTCTAAGCAGCATTTTCACTCCCATTCACATTGCATCTGAGGCGGCAGGCCAGACAGTCAGGCCGATTTGCGATACTCCCGGCCACTGACTGGGTATTGAGGTAACTTGATGACTGTCTTTCCGCGCAACACCAGAGTTCTCATTTATACAGTTGATGCGTTGTAAGCCGGCCCTGCGCATGCAGGGTCGGCTTGTGAATCGCGGCTGGCTTCATCGCTCGTAGTTGAGCCGTGAGCATTTCTCTTCGTTCACGACGTCCGCGTTGTGCGGAGGATTGGCAATTTCCTGCGGCAATATGGTGGTTTAGGTACGTTAAACCCCACATATCAATCAAGTTAAGAAGACGACCACGAGAGCACCCATGAGCGCAGGTGGCTACATAGATAAATATACGTATAGATAAACTTCCAAAGCGTTTAAGATTCTCGTAGACATGCTTCGCATTTAAAAATTCGTTACGCGCACACTGTCAGGTGAAGCTTCAGGGAGACAGCGGCGCCACCGGACGAACCTGCAAAAAGCGATCCGCCTAAAACGCGGATTCTGAATGCACAACTTTCCATTCAGCGTTCTCATGAGTGGCACCCATAAATTAGACTAATACGACACCATACCACCGGAGCCGCGACGAACATCATAGCGTTTCCTGGGAACCGGAAGGCAGTCGAGTCTAATATTAGTTGATTATCCATGGCATTGATGCCTGAGCAAGGATGGTGTGCCGGCAGGGTTGTGTAGCCCAGGTTGGAAGCAAAACAAGGCTGGAGGGGGGAGGATCATTCTCAGCTTGTCCAAGGCTTGCATGGCAGTCCAGTGCAGTCACAGCTGGCCTGACAGCTGGCATATGAGGCCAGCACGACAGCACTGGTCACTGCAGTCTTGCGTCTCTTTGGCGTGTAAGATATGTTTCCGCTGCTATAACTTGCACCTATATGGCGGGCGGTGAACATGTGTTACCCTTGTGGCAAGCACATTTGGGTGAAGCGCGCGGGGGTTAGAACATGTATGACATCATATATGGCGGCGTCAAAGTGGCCACAGTCATCGATGACTACACGCAACCGTATATGATATGCGCGTCAATTGTGCTATACGTTTTTTTTTTTGGTCGCAGCTTTGTTCAGACGGGTGCTACTACTCCTACCGAGAAATGTTGGGGGAGCCTACAGCCTAGCAAATCGTTCTGACAGTTACGCTCTGAAGATTGTCCCGCGTGTCTCACGATTGACTTTCTGCGGTGCAAGCTGTCTGTGAGACATCATCGCACTTTGCTTTTTAGCATTGCACAGACTATCGCCCAGCGAGGACACCACAATGCTAGAGCACTCTTTTATGCTCTCAATTTGTTCTGCCTTGCCTGAAATCTACTTCATCATTGGCGCAAATACATGCGGGAATGAGTAAACGTTTCATACACCGATCAAACGCTACTTGTTTCGCGAAATTAGAATTCTTTCTTCAAAAACGGGTAGCATCAACACAGGTCCCTCTACAAGCTGCTGATTTTATACTTGTCGAGTGTGCAGAAGCGTTGAGGGTCTTGGTTGAACCCTGCCAAGAAAGTTTGAAAGATTTCAGTTTTAGTCTCTGGATAAGCTCCTTCGGATTGATTATCATGAGGTAACTTTCAGCGATCGGTGCAGCTAGCAACAAGGCGACAAATAAAGCAGCGTGTCCCTGAATTTGATATACCGGACCAGGGAGATGGTGAGCACTAATGTTTCTGCACTAAAGAGACTGCCCACGTATACGAAGACATCGGTCGGTTCGGCCGATCCCACACCTTGAAAGATTCTATTGCATGCGAAGCATTCAGCGAGTAATCGTCTGTGCTGAATTTTTCACCTTGAGCCAAGCGTCCTGGGGCATCGTTGGGTTTATTAATTTCCTCCACTGTGGCGCCTCTCATAATCATAACGTGGTTTTCGATTTGGAAATCACCTATACACAGGATTAAAGGACAGGCTTTTTAGTGGAGACCGGACTGGACAAGCGCCTATGACTGACAGCCAGAGATGGGTATTATATAATGTGGTCATGTATATACTGACATTAGATTAGTAAGGTGTGAGTGTAAGTAGTTTATGACTGTGTGAACTGCGCGAAGAAAACTGTGTATTGGCATGATATTTGAACTGGTTTCAGTGTGCTATTATGTTTTTTCTTTTCCGTATTGTTAATTTTTGGGTACCGTTCTGTATTAATTTTTTTATTTTTCGCTGCAGAACTTTGTGATATGGAGTAGCCGAGGCAATAGGCACCTCAACCTCTCCACAGCAAAACAGTTAAGACAGAACAGAACAGAAAAGGATGCACTGCACACTGGGGCGAATATAGGGTGTGTTTTTTTTTGTTTTTTAGACGTATACACCAAAAAAGGAGTCTAAACAACGAAATGAATTATGACTGGCCGGGTGACTGTCCGTAACTTACAAAAACCGGATTGCTTCATACGGACGTACGCACGAGGACGCGCGCTCTGGGAAGCAGGAACGCTGCAGTTTGAGAACAAAGAAATAAAACGAAGGAAAGGAAACGTAAGAAGAAAAAAAAAACTCGAACCGTTGCCTGTGACCAAGGAGGATTTCGCTTGTGACCAGCCGCGCGTGGTGCTCTTCAGTGATAGCATTAATTTAGCTTAACAAAACGCCTGATGTTTTCTTTGTGAATGTCGGAGAAAAACAGAGTGCCTCTATAGGAACTTCGAGATAGCGAATGGTCACTTCAGGTCGAACGAATTTCAAAACTTAAAGCTCACTTTCTTCCGGTAACCTTCGTGTTCTATCTTATTGCATGGCAAACATGAAGGAGGAATGCGATGAAGGGTGGCAGCATCTTTATTATCGGCTTTCCTTTTTTTTTTTCTTCTTCCTACAACCCGAGGTATGCAAGTCGAGTCAGAACAAGTGCACACAGAACGATGGCAGGCTTTGTCCTCTGTGAGACGTACTTGCTATTCGAGCAGCAATAATGAAAAAAAAAAGATAATAGTGAACGTGTTAATAAACGCCCTATAGATAATTTGGTTGCTTTAAGTTCTACGAGAAGTAAATAATCACAGAAATTAATTCAAACAGGCTGAGCTACACACACGGCTTTGTTGGAACATTCAAAACTGATCTGTTCAGCTCATCAAACATATTCCATTCTCGTTTGCTTCCTTCAATGAGGAGTACAGAAAGAAGCGAACGAAGCAAAGAAACATAGTGTTTGCTGCAGTTTCCATTGACACGCAAACCTTTAGAGTAATGAAACTTTGCTGCGTACGTTGATTGTATTATAATGGGCGCAGCAGTAAACGCGAGCCTGTAATTCACACTGAAGACTAGTCTTTACGTGTACATGTGGTTGTCGGTTTTGTCTCAATGAAGCCTCGATGCTTAGATTCGCTTCAGCGCAGAGCAGTCGAAGCACAACTCCTTGTAACACTAGTGTTTCTGTTTACATTCTTTTCTATTCTTCTTAGGAACACGCAGGTATGTATGCAGACTGCATTTACGATGGCAGTTATCGTATCTCACGATGCTATGATATTGAATTATTCTGATGGTTAGTGCAATATGAGAGATACGTAGTATGTTATATATTGGTCTCATGCACGTGTCTGTTGGTTAGTGAGTGATTAAAGATAGCCTGCTTTCTCGTTTTCTTTTTTGTCGTATACGTTTTAGATATCGAAGCGACCACTGAAAGACTGCTTTGGAGCCTCTTTCGCACTCATTTCTCGCTTGAGGCTTTTTTTTTTTTAGATGAACCAGTTCTTTTTTTTTTTGCGTTTTGATAGGAGCGCACAGCCGTACCAAAAGTGGCGGTTCTTCAGGCGAGGTTTCGAGTTCTGGCTCGATCGAAAACCCAGTCATGATCCCTAACGTTACGACGTATTGGCACAAATGTATTTTAAAAAAAGATGCAAATTCGTACTCCTGCAAACGTGCAATATACGAAGATACACAACCGCGACCATATCACCACTCAGCCTCGTGCAGACCCCACCCACTGCCCCGCAGCCACGATCGATTTTGTGTCGACCTTTAAACAACATTGACTTCCTTCTTACTGGTTCAAAGCGCTTGGACAACGACTGAGCAAATGACTTTGCGGGAAATCCGCAGCATCAGCGCGTTGAGCCGTGACAAGGAAACGCTGCCATCATCCGGAAATTATGACGACGTAAAAACATTTAGTACAGAGATGAAAGAGCCAGACACGACACGAATAAGGAAACACTCGCCACTCTTTCAAAAAGCATGACTTTTATCATGACTTCACAGTTAAAAAAAAAGTTTGTCATCGTCAGGCAAAACATTACGCGAATAGCGGGCCATCTCCACCGATGGCACGTGCAGCTGATTCGTGGCAAGGAAGTCGTAATTCACAATAAGCAAAGATTTCAGAAGCGCCAACCTCACAGCACCCTTTCATACTCTCTGGCCATGCGTCAAAAAACCAAATCTGAGGTTTGAAAAGATTCCCCAATTTCTCGTCCCAGTTCCGTCGGATGGACGATATGTTAGCATGCCTTCAGCCGCAAGTAAGATATATAGCCGAGGAAACCGCAATACATTCGAATCTAGGTTTCTCCTCGCAACTCCATCTCTTGTTTCATATACCTCACAATATACACTCACCTCAGCACCAAGACTTTTGTTCGAACGCCACTGAACCATGCCCAGGCGAAAACACATATAACATCGGCACTTCCTCACAGCGTGATCTGAGATGCCCACCGATCCCAAATGGACCCCGAACAACTCTTTGACTTCCCGCTCACGAGAGCAAGAGAGTTTGCGGGTGGATGCGCGTGCGGCAGCTACCACTTGCACAGCTACTTTTTTTTTCTCTTCGTTTCCCAGCATGCAACCGTTCTTTTCTTTCGGTTTCAGTACACCTATAGCAAGCAGTTCGACCCTGTATGCATACAAGCAACACTCGTCTCTGTCCGTGTAGCGTGCTCTGAATCACGCTGACCTCCGCTCTACGATAGACGACCTTCCGCGTTTGCGGTCCCGCCTTTTCTTTTCTACACGCGCAGCATGTATACCATCGGAACACAAGGCTTGTCCTTTCACACGTTTGATTGCCTTTTCCGTCCTCGTACCCATGTGAGAACGTCAATCGTGTGTCACGAAAGCACCTTTCGGGTTATACGTGTAACCCAGGCTCCAGGGCTTGGGATGGGGCGCCGCAGGCAAGCAGCAAGGCGCTGCAGGAGGAACACCGCTGGCCCGCACGTTCTGTGTACACGTGCACGAAGTGTTTGGCACGACTCAGCATTTGGAACAATCGAAAGTGCATCCGTCTACCGTTCCGATTTTGCTTTTTATAGATTCCATACCAGCGGTAGGCTTTCACTGCGCCATATATGATTGTCCCGGGCATTTCGGGCATACGTGACGACAGTCTTCTCTGTATATACACAATTGAAAGTGTCCATTGTTCCTTGTGTAAACTCCGGTAATGGCCGGTCTCGCGAAAAGAAGTTCGCATACGTTAAAATGGGTCTGACGAATGCGGAAGTCGATTCTCGCGCATCCTCGTTCTTACACTTTATGTCTTCTCTGAATGTGCTTTGACGGGAGGCCATCGACTCAAAACAGCGGCGGTTTGTTGCGAACCGCGCGCACCCGTTTCGCAAGACGACGTGCGCGCGCCACTCCAGATACGCGCTACCCCTGACAGTGGCTATTAACGAAGAGAAATTTTCAGCTTGTGTCATTGTTCGCAGGTGACCGCGCGTTTGTGTGCATCCGTCCGCAAGGTGGCGGTTGTTTTGGGATAGACGCAATCGTGGCTGGGTGAAAAGTGGCGCCACGTCACTGAAGCGGGATGAGATATCCTTCGGTTACCAGCTCCTCGCACGAGTGACGCAAGGTGGCCTGTAACGTAACCGTCAGGGATGCTGTTCTCGAGACACCCTCGAATTCCACCATGTTGTCACATTCGCCATTTGTCAGCTCTGATTGGCCCAGATGGTTGCTACGACCCCTCTCATTGGCTTGAAAGCCACCTTTACGAAATCTGATATTATGGCGAAATTTTACTATGTACAGGGCACGATGAAAAAAGCTAGCGAGCACACACGTACACAACAGATAATTTTTTGGGACGCATTCAAAACAACCATATGATCAAAAAAGACAACGTAGAGGACTGTTTCAGAAATTTCAACCACCTATAGGTTTCTTTAACGTGCACCTAAATCGAAGGAACACGAGATAAGAGAGCCGAACACAACGCCGTTTTATATGGCACACTCTATTCATAGAAAATCGGGACATGGTCATATAGCACGGAGCAAGCATAAAAAAAACTAAAGGGTGAAAATAATGAATGATCGATATGTGGGGTTTAACCTCCCAAAACCACGATATGATTATCAGAGATGCCGTAGTCCAGGGCTCCGGAAATTTTGAACACCTGGGGTTCTTTAACGTGCACCCAAATCTGAGCACACGGGCCTACAACAGTTCCGCCTCCATCAGAAATGCAGCAGCCGCTGCCGGGATTCGATCCCACGACCTACCGGTCAGCCACCGAGTACCTTAGCCACGAGACCACTGCGGCGGGGTGGAAGGGGGAAAATAAACAGGATTGTTTGGATAAGTAGAACACGGAAAAGAATTCAACGTACTTGAATAGGAGCTTAGAACGGCCGACATTTATTTCCGCTCCGGGCTTCTTCGGTGTATACCTGGGTGCCTAAATCTGGAGAAGAAGTGTTGCACGTAACTGGCTGCATCGCTATGATTGAAAAGTATAAGCGGACTCTTTATGTATACACAGGTGAAAGCCACGTAGAAGACATATCAAAACATGTACCTTCCTTATGTGCGTCATCGTCAACGCATCTTTCACCTCATAATGAATAACTGCTGCGAACTAACGGTTCTTATTATGTGTTGTGGCATTTCGGGTAATGGTGTTTTCACCGATGTGAGAGGTTTTTTCCGGGTGTGAGCCTTTCAGGATCTCAATAAAGTTGTTGGCATGCCTTGTTAGGACAGCGATTCAAAACCGTTGGTGTATTACGAGGCTACCGTTATATCTCGTGCTTACAGCGTGCCCTCTAATTATTCTTGCCCAGTGTTCCTTCAGTTGTTGCCCAGTGTTCTTCAAAAGAGAGAGAGACAGAGAAAGGGAAGAATATCAGAAAGGTAGGGGGGTTAGCTAGACTAACTCAAGTTTGCTACCATACACGGGGGAAGATGGGAATGAGGGAGTAAAGGAGAAAAAGAGAGGAGGAGGAGTTACACATTGCACATAACACACAGACCGCACACACAGTGCCAGTTTTCACGGGTGGTCGCACAGGTCCTGATTGAGATATTTTCTTTGGGTTTGACCTCCCTACGCATAGGAAATACAAAAGGCAGTGAATGGACGACATAGCATTATTTTGCGACAAAATTCGACACCACCCTTGTGCTTTTGCTCGTGCCGTCTTTTGCAGCATGGGCGCGTAAAGGCGATGACTAGACTTGTCGGTCAAATTGATCATGCACGCTGATGACACTGATATTTTCTTTGCTGGTTAGTCAATCCCTGAACTTCAAAATACTGTGAACACATATTTAAATAACTTGTCTTGCTGGCTCAAACCAAACAAGTTGCGGCTAAATGCGAGTAAAACTAAATTTTTGTTGTTTGCGTCTATCAACAAGCCACGAAACATAAGTATAAATGTCTCCTTTGAGGGCCAGCCTTTAGAACAAGTAAAGGGTACGAAAATTCTTAGATGTGCGGTTCCAGGAAGACCTTTCTTGGAATGAACACATAAATAAACTAGTAGCAGACCTAAATAGAAGCGCTGGATGTATGTACAGATTATTTCCATTATTACTCCTTTGGCTAAAGAAAGCGTTATATTATACACTCTTCTACTCCAGGCTAAGTTATTGTGTCTTGTGTTGGGGAATAACGACAGCACAGAACTATAAGACGTTACTCATGTCACAGAAAAAAGCACTACGACTAATCGAAGGATACTACGGTCACCCACTGTCACACACAGGTCCCGTTAATTAGGGAGGCGATCGCCGGGCTAATTCCAAGGGCCGAAGTATCGGCCCCCCGAACCGCACCACGAAAGCGTGGACAATTTAGAAGTGGTCCTTTTTGGCGCGCCAGCGGACGCCGGCTGTGGCCCAAAGAACAAGTCAGAGCCGAGAGTTGATAAACAAACAAAATTATATTCTCAATAATGGCAGATCGAAAACAACACACAAGAATGCACACTCCACAATAGTTGCATACAATATGTCACCAATCAAACAACGTACTACACAGTACAATCAGCCACACTCGAAACAACGGACACAGACAACAATACGCACTACAATGCAGTCGCATGCATTGAACAACCAAGACACTTAAAGACTAAAGAGATAGAAAACCTATTCAGTCCAAAGTTCTTGGAACAAAAGTCTGAATTATACTCTTCCGAGAATCACTCACTCAAAGTCCAGCGTTGTTGCCGTTCCGCTGCCCCTCGAAGTTTCTCTTCCAGGAAACCTCGCCGAAGTTTCTCTTCCAGGAAACCTCACGTCTTCAATAGGCCACTCTCCAAGCTTCAAACTTCTTCGCCGGAAACACGTCGGCTTCCCACACGCAGCTGTTGCCACGCGTCTTCGCTCGATAGCGGTAAACACACGCTCTTGCCCGTAGCTCGAGTCGTCACCCCTCAGGTGGAAATCATCTCTTCTCCTGCTTTGTCTTTACGGACAAAACGTTCGCCGACTACACGGCGGAATCCCTACGCGCTCTGGCGCTAACTTCCGTCTTCTCCTGATCTCTCATCTCCGCGGTTCGGTTAAATACCTTCCGCGCGACATTCCAGAAAGTTCTCATCATTTCGTCGGCGCGATACGCAGCGAAGGCTGGGGGAAGGCGCGAGACTGTACGAGGGCCGTCCCCGACAGATGACTCAACCCGGCATAACACGCCCCTTTCCTTCTAGAAATTTCCAGTGCTTGCTCGGCCGCCGATGTGTAGTGAGGAGGTTCGTCGGCGAAGCCACGCTTCCGAGGGGAGAGAGTCGCGCGCCCGGGGAGCCTTGGATGTTTGTTTTCTCTTTTTTTGTTCTTTTATCGTTGACCTCGCGGCGTCACTCCGGCGTTTCGTCGCGAGAATTTGGCGGCGCGCCCTTTTTGAGCGCTCGTTCTGTGACACCCACAAAATTTACGAACACGTCCATTATTTTCCAAATATTTCTTATTACAAGCAAACCAAATATATAACTACAAATTATTTTGCACATACAAAATAACAAACTATACCCCACATTTGATTCTTCTCGGCGTGTTGAGTACTCTCTCCGTACACCTGGCATAAGAACACCGAGAACTAGGACCACCTATGGTCAGCAACATACTAACTATCAAATACCCAGTTCCACGTTCTTTTTCGGCGAGCCCTTTCCAACGACGGGGTCTGAGGCGGCGTCTCAGCCATCGTTGTCACTTCTGACACTCTTAACGGGTGATAACGCTCAACCGATCCTGTCACCCGCTTGTTCATGTCACGACATTGGGCCTGGCTGGCCGACTCCGTCACCTTTACACTTTCTGTCGGTTGAGCTCATGCCGACGTACGTCCAGCTGCCCAGCACGTGAACTCATTCAACATGATCATCTTCTCATTCGCTGTCTCTTGCGCCGCGGCTTCACCTTGGGCTCTAGTGAGATCCGTCACGGGATGCTCCTCCACTGTATCTCGCGGTCGCTGGGTTGGCGAGGGCTCTATCTTAGGATCTCCTCCTAAACACTCTGGATCATTCGGCCCTCGCGCCCCGTCGATGTTTCCGATGACGAGGTCGTAAAGGGGGGTCGTCATGCATAAAGCAGTAACCTTCCCGCTGAAGTACGGGGTTTCAACCTCAATTTCTGCTTCAGGAAGCATCCTAACCGTACGGTCAATTAGGCAAACCGGTTTCGTTTTGCCTGTTAACTCACTTTCCCGTACCAAATTTCTCCGCACGATAACAGTGGAGCTACCGGTATCTCTTAACACCGTAATCTTTTTGTCCGCAACTTTTCCAGGCAGCGTTGGCATTCCCTTCGTGACACCGGTCGGCTGCTTTGTCATTACAGCACCCACAATAGGAATTTTCTCCCCATTTTTCAACTCTACGAATCCATCGGTGACGGCATTATCATCGGATTTCGGTGCTGCTAGCACACAGGATACCTGGTGAGTTTGAATCGCTCCGTTTCGACATGCGTCTGCTTTGTGCCCAGTCTGTCCACACTTGAAACATTTTACAACCGTGGGGCTCGTGAAGTTAGTTCGGCAGTTTTTAGCACGGTGACCCACTCGGTTACACAGGAAACATCGCGGAATGCTCTCCGGTGCACGCTTCTTTTCTTCGGGAGCCGATTTCTTCGAATCTTCAGGACACTCCTTCTTGACCCTGGCCAAATTAGTTCCACCTTGCGCTTCCAGGAATTGATCAGCCAATTCAAGCATTCCTTCAAGTGACTCAGCCTTCCTCTCTTTCAAGTACAGCGACAGGCTTGGGTGGCAACTAATAAGAAATTGTTCTCTAATTAGGAGCTCTCTAAGTTCATCGTACTCCTGCGCTGTCCCTGAAAGTTCAATCCATCTGTCGAAATAATGGCAAAGTCGGGCGGCATACTGCGTAGCCGTCTCACCATCAGCTGGCTTTCCTGTCCGAAATCTGTCCCGGAATCCTTCCACAGTAAATCTAAATCGCTTCAGTAAAGCAGTTTTCACCTTGGCATAGTTGGCTGCATCGGTCGGCGTCAGCGTGTACACTGAGCGCTTCACCACTCAAGCAGGTACTCAAAGCAGTTGCCCATTGATGTTCCGGCCTATTCTGGCTCCTTGCAATCGTCTCAAATCTGTGAAGGTACGCGTCAAGGTCGTCCTTCCTTTCATCAAACGCTACGAGCAGCTTGCTTGGGTTCAAGCGGAAGCCATGATCTTCCCGTTCGCTGCTTTCAACTCTAGCTTGGACGGGAGTTTCACTTCGCTGTTGCAAACGGAGCCGCTCGAGTTCCATCTCGTGCTGTCGCTGCCGTTCTCTTTCCTCTCTTTTTTCTTTCGTCCTCTCAGCTGCCAGTCTTTCTCTCTCCAGCTCCAACTTCAATCGCTGCTCTCTTTCTTCTCTCGCCCTTTCGGCTGCCAACTTTTCTCTCTCCAGCTCCAACTTCAATTGCTGCTCTCTTTCTTCTTTCAGCTGTCGCTCCTTTGCTTCTCTTTCTTCTTTCGCCCTTTCAGCGGCCAGCCTTTCTCTCTCCAACTCAGCTGCTTTTTCTTCCTTGGCCCTCTCAGCTGCCAACCTCTCTCGTTCCAACTCAGCTGCTTTTTCCTCCTTGGCCCTTTCAGCTGCCAACCTCTCTCGTTCCAACTCAGCTTCTTTTTCCGCTTTGGCTCTTTCGACCGCCAACCTTTCTTTTTCCAGCTCAGCTGCCTTTTCTTCTTTGGCCCTCTCTTTTTCTTCTTTTTCCTTCTGGGTGACCCACTTCCGTAGTTCGGCGCCAGAAAGACCCATCTTCTCACCAAGAGCGACTAACTTTTCGAGATCCATTGTGTCTCGCAACTCGCAAATAAAACCTTGCCGCGTGCAAAAAGTATCTGCCTAAATCAGTCTATCGGAACGCTCCCCTGCACTCGTTAACGAGAACACTGAACAACACACAAAATCGTTCCGATAGCACTATCAACAACTCGAGGCTCTTTCTCACTACTTTGGACACACTGTGCACCAAAAGGTCCTGTGTCGCGGACGCCAGATTAATTGTCACACACAGGTCCCGTTAATTAGGGAGGCGATCGCCGGGCTAATTCCAAGGGCCGAAGTATCGGCCCCCGAACCGCACCACGAAAGCGTGGACAATTTAGAAGTGGTCCTTTTTGGCGCGCCAGCGGACGCCGGCTGTGGCCCAAAGAACAAGTCAGAGCCGAGAGTTGATAAACAAACAAAATTATATTCTCAATAATGGCAGATCGAAAACAACACACAAGAATGCACACTCCACAATAGTTGCATACAATATATCACCAATCAAACAACGTACTACACAGTACAATTAGCCGCACTCGAAACAACGGACACAGACAACAATACGCACTACAATGCAGTCGCATGCATTGAACAACCAAGACACTTAAAGACTAAAGAGATTGAAAACCCATTCAGTCCAAAGTTTCTTGGAACAAAAGTCTGAATGATACTCTTCCGAGAATCACTCACTCAAAGTCCAGCGTTGTTGCCGTTCCGCTGCCCCTCGAAGTTTCTCTTCCAGGAAACCTCGCCGAAGTTTCTCTTCCAGGAAACCTCACGTCTTCAATAGGCCACTCTCCAAGCTTCAAACTTCTTCGCCGGAAACACGTCGGCTTCCCACACGCAGCTGTTGCCACGCGTCTTCGCTCGATAGCGGTAAACACACGCTCTTGCCTGTAGCTCGAGTCGTCACCCCCTCAGGTGGAAATCATCTCTTCTCCTGCTTTGTCTTTACGGACAAAACCTTCGCCGACTACACGGCGGAATCCCTACGCGCTCTGGCGCTAACTTCCGTCTTCTCCTGATCTCTCATCTCCGCTGCTCGGTTAAATACCTTCCGCGCGACATTCCAGAAAGTTCTCATCATTTCGTCGGCGCGATACGCAGCGAAGGCTGGGGGAAGGCGCGAGACTGTACGAGGGCCGTCCCCGACAGATGACTCAACCCGGCATAACACGCCCCTTTCCTTCTAGAAATTTCCAGTGCTTGCTCGGCCGCCGATGTGTAGTGAGGAGGTTCGTCGGCGAAGCCACGCTTCCGAGGGGAGAGAGTCGCGCGCCCGGGGAGCCTTGGATGTTTGTTTTCTCTTTTTTTGTTCTTTTATCGTTGACCTCGCGGCGTCACTCCGGCGTTTCGTCGCGAGAATTTGGCGGCGCGCCCTTTTTGAGCGCTCGTTCTGTGACACCCACAAAATTTACGAACACGTCCATTATTTTCCAAGTATTTCTTATTACAAGCAAACCAAATATATAACTACAAATTATTTTGCACATACAAAATAACAAACTATACCCCACATTTGATTCTTCTCGGCGTGTTGAGTACTCTCTCCGTACACCTGGCATAAGAACACCGAGAACTAGGACCACCTATGGTCAGCAACATACTAACTATCAAATTCCCAGTCTACTCAACAAACTTGAAAATTTGGTTGACCTTAATAAGAAGAATTCTAAAGATACATTCAAGGAAATGCTCCTTCATAACTGCATTGAATATGTTTAATATAATATTTCGATTATTTATTACTTCATGTGTACTAATTGTTAACTGTATAGTTTCAATGCTCTTGTTTGCTTTTGAAATGTATATGTCTGAAAATGTGTTTTTAATCTAATCTACTTTACATATTGCGATAATAGTGTTTTTCTTTAATGATATTTTCTCTTTTGTTATGCATATTGTTTTGCTCTTTTTTACATTGTAGCGTTTATTTGTCTGAATATAATTTGCTGATTGTTAGTCTTTGTGTAAAAAGTTGTTTTTTATCTGCGTCTAAGTGTTGTACCAGACTGTATTTCGGAGCAAAAGCCTCCGTCAGACTTTATAGCTTTTTGCTTTTGCTTCGTTTTTCCCTATATACAGGAAAAAGAAATAAACCTCAAACCTAAAACCTCAAACCTCAATGGTACTTTCAGGCAACAGGCGCACCATTCTGAACTGTCGGTAGTGTTTTCTTGCTTCTGGCATTTTTTTTTGCTTTGTTGCTTGTTGAACACTAGCTCACACCCACGAAGAGGATTTGGCATACTTTCGATCACAAAAAAAATTTAACCACTATGCAATATTTAAAGAAAAAGAAGTAAGAAAGAGGCACAAAGTGAATCAAGAGTGATAGCAGTAAAATTATTTAAAAAGAGGTATAGGTAAGTGATTGATAAGTAGATAACTCTTTCTTTTCTTTTCTGGTCGGTAGGACTAGCCGTGTAATTTTATGATGGTATGAATGAAATGCGTAACACGGTCATCATAGCCCTTCGGCTCGCCCCGCACTAATAGCCTTGCATCAAACGACACAAGGTTAGGGATAGTATAGTAAACCAAGCATACCAGTTGGCATCTCAAGAAACAGCACGAAAATGAGGTGAAACAGCAGCATGATAGGAAAAAAAGGTATCTATCGTGTCTCGTTCATTGTACACTACACAAATACTTAGGGAAAAGCAAGATTTGTGACGGTAATAATTAAAGCGGGGAACTTTACAGCGAAAGTTTGTGAGGGTTACTACGCTTGACGCGGTGGTGTTCCAGGAGAACTGTCAGTGCCGGTACTCCTCTGGTGGTATAAGAGAGCTGTTTCACAATACTTAAAAAATATCAGGCGTTTGAACCTCTCTCCTGTAGTGAAGGAAAAGAGTGGTGCTTTCGGTAACACCAGACCACCTAAATACGCCGTAGCAATGTGAGTCAGCTGCATCGTTTAGAAAAATTACAGCATGCCCAGGGACCCAGCGAACTTTTGTTAGGCCATGTGATACGAGATTTGAATATACCGAGAAGATGTGATTGCTTTGCGAATGTTCAATAAGTTATGCCATTTCCATATCCTTTTCCAGGACACCGAAGTCATAGCCCTGTAAGTAGATCTCGTTCAGCCGTGCACGCAAACTCGTTGCCCATTTCTCGAGAGCGCCGTCGGGTACGCGCTTGCAATGCCCAGCACGCAACGTGTGACAGAGGTGCACTGTGCTTGGCCTAAGCAGCGCCCGTGCAGGGACGGTTTTTGCGGTCATTCCGAAGTGGGACACCTGGGTGCATACTGTGCATGCGAACTGTCCCATAGAAGGCACGGAGCGCCCGTAGGGGGCGTCCCTCTTGGGAACAGTGAATGTCTTCGACACATGGAATAGTCGTACCACGGCCGCTGGATGAAAAACAAGGTTGTTGTTTCTTTTAACCAGCGGCCGTGCTCGTACACACCAGCTTCGTCGGTGAAGAGCTTCTTCGCAGAAACACGTGCGCGCCCTGCCCGCCCCGTATCAGTTTCCTGCCTCTTCAATATACCTTTGCACGTACGCACACCGCCGTCGATATGCGGCGGCTGTGGCGCATTCCAGTAGCAGACGCCGCAGGTCGGTCAAAAGCCGCCGCACGATTCTGTCGGTTTGTTACGTACACCCACTGTGCAGCTATAAACGAGATAATGAAAAGGAAAATAATAAAGTAGGCAAGTATACAGCGTAAGCATAGCCATGTGCACGACGGGTGGAGGGGGGATGGGTGCCCCTTTTATTCATTGACGGAGGAGCTAAGTCTCCTCCACATTTGCATGATGAAATGGAACAGTGCGGAAAGAAACGCGGACGCAGTGCAAGGAATGTTGAAAAACAGGAGAATTTTCTAATCTGTACCCTCCTACGTCCATTCCGTTATTTCTACGTTTTCTCGCGCTGTTATATTTCATCATACAAAAACGCCAACGCAAACGATTCTTCTTCTCTGCTCTTCTCGGTATTCTTCTCATCTTTCCACTTTCGCGCCATCAAAATATCGTCTGTGATACAACACCGACTCGTTCAGCTCAAAAACACCACCTTTTCATCCTGCTGCCCTGAACGTTTACTAAGTCGAACCTGTATACCCCCATTGCGTAAAGTACAAGGTTATCATCACGATGGTTTTTGACGACAATGGCTGCCATGGACCCCCGATGTAGCATTCCAATAACTGCTTACTCCCCATCTTTGCTCTCAGAAAGCCAAAGGCCAAAGGCAAGCTATTGTGAGATGCGCGTGCTTTTTTCATTTTCCTTTTTGCATGCATCGCGACTCCTGTTTTCTTCAGACTCCACCAATAAGTGATGGGAAGGAGAAGGGGAATGAACCATTGCTCCCCCCTCCCTAATTGAGATCTCTGCGCATTCCTATGAGTAGCAGTCTGTTCCTACCCAGGCAACAGGCAACATTGAACGCATTGGTGTGGGAGCATTCACACATACGCGCAGGCTTGAACAAGCGCACTCCAACACTCACGCTTGCAGACATGTGCATACTAAAGCACACGTTCTCAGGGTATCCACGTCGTAACGACTAAAGAAAAGCCGAGAAATCGCAAGAATGAGCCAACAAGCATTTTAGGGGCGAAGCTCCTGAAGGCGTGAGTCTGTCCATCCTCCGTCGTTGTCGCACGTAGCCACTGGTATGCAAGATGGGAGACGGCGGTACTTGGAGTGTTCAATGGGTGGATGCACGGACGGACGCAGGGGGACGGAAGGACAGACAGACTAGCAGACAGACGGACGGATGGATGGACGCGCGGAGAGGTAATGTGCCACAGGGGATGCGAGATGCGAGAGGGCGGTACTTGAAGTGTTCACTAGATGAACGCACGGACGGACGGACAGACAGACTAGAATACGAACGGACAGATGGACAGACGCGCGGACGTACGGACGGATGAACGCACGGACAGATGGACGGACGCATGGATGGACGCTCGGATGGTCGCGCGGACGGACGGAAGCACGGACGGGATGACGGACACTTCGCCCCACTCATCATCTTTCACTCCGTGGATATGCTGTGATTTTTAACAAGTATCGAAGACTCGACTCAACAAGAATGTTATTGAAATTACACAAAATTCCTTTGTTAAACAAGAAGAAAGATTACACGTTTAACGTTTTTATACAAAATTTTGTCCGGGAATGTTGCCATAATTTTACCTTGTTGTGACCAACCAGCCACTGCTATGAAAACCCGCCGGAAACATGATCAATCTTTGGTCCTCATATTTGCACTAACTAATGCTTGTTGTTACAAACACAGTTATTTCCCCAGAACAGCTAATGACGGGAATTCAGTGCCTGAGGAGATTTTTCGACTGACTGTTTTGCTACATCGCTGAAAAGTTCTTTCTTTGGTGTTTAGTGTTCAAATGTGTTATAAATCTTGCTGCTGTTTCACAGACATGTGACCTCTGTTAGTGTATAGATACATGTTTTTACAACGAAATCGTTCTTTTTATTTTTTCTTTCTTGCTGTCACAGATCACTTTATGTTTCTTTTGCCCTCCTGCTTAGACCAAAATGATGCTCCGCAGTGCGTATAAATAAATAAATAAATAAATAAATAAATAAATAAATAAATACTAAAATAAATAAATAAATAAATAAATAAATAAATAAAAGTATATGACTTGAGTCAGGAGCACCAAAGTAGCCGAAAGTAGCCACGCGCACATGATAAAAACTGTGACGTTGTTCTTTAAATGACTGAACTTTAGAGCCTTTTCATGACAATGTACCGATACGTGCAGTAAATAGCCTCCAAAATAACACTAGCTGAGACTAAAGCATAAATTGCTGACTTAAGCATTGATTTCATAGAAGATGACCAAGTTTATGCCCCGCCATGGTGGTCTAGTGGCTAAGGTACACGGCTGCTGACCCGCAGGTCACGGGATCGAATCCCAGCTGCGGCAACTGCAGTTTCGATGGAGACGGAAGTGTTGTAGGCCCGTGTGCTCAGATTTGGGTTGACGTTAAAGAACCCCAGGTGGTCAAAATTTCCGAAGCCCTCCACTACGGCGTCTCTCATCATCATGTGGTGGTTTTGGAACGTTAAAGCCCACATATTAATCATCAATCAAGATGCCCAAGTTTGTAGCGCTGTAGCAGAAATGACTGTCTCTCCACGCGTCTAGGGTGAATTTCCTTAAAATGACTAGAAGTATCGGCCTTGTCGCAGCAATAAAAATGAGTGTGCTGAAAATGAAAGCTGCTGTTACGGAAGCGTGAATTTCATGCCGAATTCGCAATGGTTTTTCGCGGGACGATGAAGTCTGCGCGGTTATTATTATCAAGTCGTCGTCCGTAAATAATCGAATTAACATAAGCCGTTCGTCAGATGTCGATTTCTAATGTCGACGAGCACAGAACATGCGCGGAGGACTTTAGACTTCTTGTTCACTTGCAATTAATGTTGAAGGTCGCGTTCAGCAATAAGTGGTCCGCAATATGTGGCCCCAGAATCTTAGCCAAGTAAACATCATTTTTTTCTTTGTGCACACACACACACACACACACACACAAACAAACACACATACACACACACACACACACACACAGTACACGCACGCAAGCACACACAAACACACACGCACAAACACACACACGCGCGCACGCACACAAACACACACACACACACACATGCACACACACACAAACACACAAATAAAACGCGCGCGCATGCACGACGCACGCACGCACGCCAAATGCTCGACACTATATATTAAACTTCTCAGCGCAAAAACTTCCGACGACTAACACAAGAGTCTCGTCCTCGTTTCTTGTGTTAGTTGTCGGAAGTTTTTGCGCTGAGAAGTTTAATAATGAATTACCAACTAGCCCAGTCCCACACTTCACTATACCAAAGTAGGATGGAGGATTCGCGACACGTAGCTCGACACTGCCCCAAGGCGATACGAGCGTGTGGGTGTGTCATCCGCCTTGGCCTTGCGGCCGTATAAAGGGAGACAGGACTCGAGGGTGTACAGGTATACCTGTGTGCCCTCCCGTTCGCTTTCGCGTTCATACATCTCTCATCACCTTTCGCTCTTGCTTCATTTCGTTTTTAGTTTGTTATGATTCCTTTCTTACCTCGCAATCTTACACGAGTTGTCTTGTCTGCTCGGTATAACGCGTGGCCGTCAGGTCCTCGTTTGCGCAGAAAAGAAAAAAGCTCGGGGCACACGCGGACGTGGTGCACCCTTTTCCGCGTCTTATAATAACTTTCCCCGCGAAAGCCTCTACGAGACGGCAACGTGCTCTTGCTCGTCGAGATGTTTATGGTGGCGTCGGAATAAAGCAGATGCGGCAGATTTCTGTACAACGACCGGCGACGATTACATGCCCCGCAGGAGGGGCAAAGAATACGACGACCAGAGGGTTCGCCATGTGTGCGGGTGACCTCACGAGCGTCGAACGCACAAAGAAGGAAATTCGGTACGACGTTTGACGCCCCTAGGGTGTGGGTCGGTACTTTCGCCGTTCCATGGGGAACGCGCATTCATAAAAAAAGAAGAAAAGGGATGACGAAGAGAGGTACGGTACATCGTTTGAGTGCAGGTTATCATCAACGCCTAAAGCCTGTAGTGATCGTTTCGCTTTTATGGAGGCCTGCGCGGGTGCCTATAAGCAACTAAGGGTTGCCGCCTCTTGGCTCGCAGCAGCAGCAGCAGCAGCAGCAGCAGCAGCAGCAGCAGCAGCAGCAGCAGCAGCAGCAGCAGCACAACAACAACAACAACAACAACAACAACAACAACAACAACAACAACAACAACAACAACAACAACAACAACGGGCAAAGAGCTATAGATTGAAGCAGAATGCTCGGACCATGCACCGACACGCCCGCCGCCTCGTGAACATCACGTGATCCGCCGATAAGCATGCTCTTGTGGCGTACACGGACAGTTTATCAACAGGGCTATAATTAGGCGCCTTTAAAGTGCAAGAACGCTTTCACGGGCACCGAGCGGGGCTTGGTGGACATCTCGTATTACAGTCACACTGGCTTGAGTGGTGTATTTGGTTTAGTTGGCCCCCTGGGAGCGATATTCGTATCTTAGCAAGTGCCACGTCTTAAAAAGAGATAGAGAGTAACCGTCCTTCAACAGAAAAGGTGAAGTGCAATTACTAATTTCTTTTGATGTTTGTTTTGTTTCTTCCGTTTCCTCTAATAAATAATACTCGCTCACGCACTTCTGTATTCTTGCGCACAAGATCAAAATGGGGTACATAAGAATGCTGGCAAGGAAACGAGTTGTTACCCCGACGAAGGTAAGTCGCTCGTCCAAATGATAGCACCAATGGCCTTCATTATTCGACTGTTTCGAGTCACGGCTTCAGACATGTATAACAATCAATGCCTGACAATATAACAATCAATGCCTGACAATGTCAATGAAGAAGAAAACATCCGCGTAATAACCGCGGCGAACACAGGTGGTGGTTAACCTGACGTACATCGCCGGTGATTGTTCCGCCTGAACACTTGATACATTTTCGGCAGCGTGTGCCATCAGACAATGCATCACTCGTACAAAAAACGAAATTCACACGGTGTCATACAACGTTACTAGATACGTTAGGGCCATATGCATTCACCCAAGACGACTCTTATGGTGAAAGTCACCTTCTTTTAGGGGCGAAGCTCCTTAAGGCGTGGGCTGAGCGTTTCGTCGTAACGTATGTAGCCACCTCTCGTTAGTTCTTGAACCGGCCGTTGAGAGCGGTACTTGTCATCATCATCATCATCAGCCTGACTACGTCCACTGCAGGACAAAGGCCTCTCCCATGTTCCGCCAGTTAACCCGGTCCTGTGCTTGCTGCTGCCAATTTATACCCGCAAACTTCTTAATCTCGTCTGCCCACCTAACCTTCTGTCTCCCCCTAACCCGCTTCCCTTCTCTGGGAATCCAGTTAGGTACCCTTAATGACCAGCGGTTATCCTGTCTATGCGCTACATGCCCGGCCCATGCCCATTTCCTCTTCTTTATTTCAACTATGATATCCTTAACCCCCGTTTGTCCCCTAATCCACTCTGCTCTCTTCTTGTCTCTTAAGGTTACACCTACCATTTTTCTTTCCATTCCTCGCTGCGTCGTCCTCAATTTAAGCTGAACCCTCTTTGTAAGTCTCCAGGTTTCTGCTCCGTAGCTAAGTACCGGCAAGATACAGCTGTTATATACCTTCCTCTTGAGGGATAGTGGCAATCTACCTGTCATAATTTGAGAGTGCTTGCCGAATGTACTCCACACCATTCTTATTCTTCTAGTTACTTCAATCTCGTGGTTAGGCTCTGCGGTTATTACCTGCCCTAAGTAGACATAGTCTTTTACAACTTCAAGTGCACTATTACCTATCTCGAAGCGCTGCTCCTTTCCGAGGTTGTTGTACATTACTTTCGTTTTCTGCAGATTAATTTTAAGACCCACCTTTCTGCTCTCCTTGTCTACCTCCGTAATCATGAGTTGCAATTCGTCCCCTGAGTTACTCAGCAATGCAATGTCATCGGCGAAGCGCAAGTTACTAAGGTATTCTCCATTAACTCTTATCCCTAACTGTTCCCATTCTAGGCTTCTGAAAACCTCCTGTAAGCACACGGTAAATAGCATTGGGGAGATTGTGTCCCCCTGCCTTACACCCTTCTTGATTGGTATTCTGTTGCTTTCTTTATGAAGCACTATGGTAGCAGTTGATCCCCTGTAGATTTCTTCCAGAATGTTTATATATACTTCATCTACGCCCTGATTCCGCAGTGTCTGCGTGACGGCTGATATTTATACTGAATCAAACGCCTTCTCGTAATCTATGAAGGCTATGTATGGTGGTTGGTTATACTCTGAGCATTTCTCTATTACCTGATTGATATATGAATGTGGTCAATTGTTGAGTAGCCTGTTCGAAATCCTGCTTGTTCCTTTGGTTGATTGAATTCTAATGTTTTCTTTACTCTGTTAGCAATTACCTTTGTAAATAGCTTGTATACTACAGAGAGCAAGCTGATCGGTCTGTAATTCTTCAAGTCCTTGTCATCTCCTTTCTAATGTATTAAGATGATGTTAGCGTTCTTCCAAGACTCTGGTACCCTTCCCGTCAGGAGACACCTCGTAAACAGGGTGGCTAGTTTTTTTAACACGTCCTCCATCTTTCAGCAGATCTGATGTTACCTGATCCTCACCAGCAGCTTTGCCTCTTTGCATGCTCTCCAAAGCTTTTCTGACTTCTTCTATCATTACTGGTGGGGTGTCATCTGGGTTACTGCTAGTTCTTATAGTATTAAGTTCGTGGTTGTCTCGGCTACTGTACAGATCTCTGTAAAACTCCTCTGCTATTTTAACTATCCTATCCATATTGGTAGTTATTTTGCCTTCTTTGTCCCTTAGTGCATACATCCGACTTTTGCCTATCTCAAGTTTCTTCTTCACTGCTTTGACGCGTCCTCCGTTTTTCAGAGCGTGTTCAATTCTCTCCATGTTATACCTTCTTGCATCGCATACTTTACGCCTATTAATCAACTTTGAAAGCTCTGCCAGTTCTATTTTGTCTGTTGTACTTGACACTTTCATGCTTTGACGCTTCTTAATTAGGTTCTTCGTTTCCTGGGAAAGCTTGCCAGTGTCCTGTCTAACTACCCTGCCTCCAACTTCCACTGCACACTCCGTAATGATACTCGTTAGATTATCATTCATTGTATCTACGCTAAGGTTGGTTTCTTCACTAAGAGCCGAGTACCTGTTCTGCAGCGACACTCTGAATTCCTGTGCTTTCCCTCTCAGTGATAGCTCATTGATTGGCTTCTTGCGTATCAGTTTCTGTCGTTCCTTCTTCAAGTCTAGGCGAATTCGAGACCGTACCATTCTATGGTCACTGCATCGTACCTTGCCAACCACTTCCACATCCTGCACGATTCCTGGGTGTGCAGTCATTATAAAGTCTATTTCGTTCTTATTTTCGCATTAGGGCTCCTCCATGTCCACTTGCGGTTTTCTCGTTTTCGGTAGAAAGTATTCAAAATCCGCAAATTATTGCGTTCTGCGAATTCTACTAGTAGCTTTCCTCTGGCGTTTCTAGTGCCGATGCCATAATCTCCTACTGCCTGGTCTCCAGCCTGCTCCTTCCCTACCTTTGCATTAAAGTCTCCCATCAGTATAGTATACTGTGTTTTTACCTTACTCATTGCCGATTCCACGTCTTCACAGAAGCTTTCAACTGAAGCGTCATCATGGCTGGATGTAGGTGCGTAAGCCTGTACTAACTTCATCTTGTATCTTTTATTCAGTTTAATTACAATACCTACCACCCTTTCATTAATGCTATAGTATTCCTCTATGTTGCCAGCTATGTTTCTGTGAATTAGGAACCCCACTCCCAGTTCTCTTCTGTCTGCCAAGCCCCGATAGCAAAGGACGTGCCCATTCTGTAGCACAGTATAGGCCTCATCTATCCTCCTAACCTCACTGAGCCCTATTATATCCCATTTAACACCCTCTAGCTCCTCGAATAGTACAGCTAGACTGCCCTCACTAGATAAGGTTCTAGCTTTAAACGTTGCCAAGTTCAGGTTCCAAAGGCGGCCTGTAGTCCAGAGATTCTTAGCACCCTCTGCTGCGTTGCAGATCTGACCGCCGTCATGGTCAGTTGCTTCGCAGCTGCTGGGAACTGAGGGCCGTGAGTTATTTGACGTATGCATGTGGGAGGTAGTGGCCAGATGCTGCACCAGGGTGGCCAATCCTTCTCTGGTGAGGGAGTGCGTTCCCGGCGGTGGTTACCGGTGAGGCCGCACCTCAGGCCTCTTAATGCAGTTCCATCAACACGCGGATTTTTTTTTTTTTTTCCGGTTGGGAATTGCGCGGCACCGGGATTTGAACCACGGACCTCTTGCATGCGAGGCGGATGCTCTAACCACTATGCCATCGCCGCACCCGGATTGTTATGTTCTAAATGTAGGTTTCAGCGGTGTATCAGTCAAGTTTGTGGTTGTTTTTATAAAAATGTTTTAATGAAATGAGATTTCTGCTGATTACCCCCTTAATTAAGGGTCTAGAGAGTACGGAGTTGGGCCTCCGATTAGCCTATGGGGTGCTGTTTATTGATATATTAAGCGGACAAAATTTAAGTTCGTTTGTGAGGTGATGTTACCAAATTAATCTTTTTTAGTGATTAGGATTAATTTTGGTCACGAAATAGTTCCGGTACTATTACTCCTGTCCTGATGAAACCTGAGCGGCGACAGGTCTACAATTAGGGCTTTGCACTGTATGAGTTAGAAGTTCCCGTGGCTCCTACATTTAACGAAATGCATATAGCTGAAAAATGCAGGTGGTACAATACTAGAGGACGTTACTTGTAGTATGATAAATAATAAAAACCACAGCATATCCATGAAGTGAATGATGATGAGTGGGGCAAAGCCTCCATCAATCCGTCCGCGCTTCCATCCGTGCGTCCGTCCGCCCGTGCATCCATCCGTCCCTCTGTGCGTCCATCAATTTGTGCATTCGTCTATGCGTCTGTCCGTCCGTCCATGCGTATATCTGTGCGCCCATCCTTGCGTCCATCCGTCCGTCCGCGCGTCCGTCCATTCCTGCAGCCGTCCAACCGTTCGTCCGTTCCTGCGTCCATCTATCCGTCCGCTTCACCCCACTCGTCATCATTCACCTCGTGGATATGATGTGATTTTTTTTTTTTCATGTCACTCGACTGTACCAGTCCCTCCCGGAATCTTGCTGCTACTTTCGTGAATTTGATTGACTGATATGTGGGGTATAACGTCCCAAAACCACCGTATACGATTATGAGAAACGACATAGTGGAGGGCTCCGGAAGTTTCGATCACCTGGGGTTCTTTAACGTGCACCTATATCTGAGCACACGGGCTAACAGCATTTTCGCCTCCATTGCAAATGCAGCTGCCGTAGCCGAGATTCGATCCCGTGACCTGCGGGTCAGCAGCCAAGTACCTTAGCCACTAGACCACCGCGGCGGGGCACTTTCGTGAATTTGCACTACCCCCGGGATCGCAAGATTTGATGGCTTTCTAAACATTCCCAGGTGTTTACTGCGACTATACACTGCCCGCTGGCCGCGGAATCGAGCCATCAAGGGTTAAGCTATGATGGCACGTCATGACGTCATCACGTGACGTCGTGTTTATGACGCAAATTCTGGCGATATGTGTCACCTTGAAGACCCCAAAAGTTGATGTCATAACATGACGACGATTTTAGATGGAAACATTTCTTAGCGAACTTCGGCTACTTTGAGCGTATCTATCTATCTATCTATCTATCTATCTATCTATCTATCTATCTATCTATCTATCTATCTATCTATCTATCTATCTATCTATCTATCTATCTATCTATCTATCTATCTATCTATCTATCTATCTATCTATCTATCTATCTATCTATCTATCTATCTATCTATGGTATAGTCATTCATTGGAAAAACGTCAATACAAAAGCATATATTTTAGTACAGTTGTCGTTTGGTCAAAATATTTTAAGGGGTGCGATCTAACGCATGTCCACAATCAATTGTCGACTTCAAGAAGACCTGAATCGAACGTCGAGCAGGTGAAAATTATCGCCGGCATCGGTCAGCGAAGCAGTGAATGCGTATGTATTGGAGGTCACACTGAACGGCAGCCTTCTTCAGGTGGCACGAGCCGACTCGTCGCAGATCGACAGCCGATGCGCGCACTACTCTCGCCCCTGACGCTCAGACTTCTGCCCCGTCAAAGTCGTCTCATCAAGAAAAGTGGGCGGGGAAGGTGTACCGTCTCATGCGCACCGGGTTTCCTCGTTGTAATTGGGTAGAGAATTCCACGCTTCTCAACGTATAACACGTGTAGTATAAGCATAGGCGTCCACGCGGTAGCATTCATACGATCTTCGATCCTGTCGACCTCACCGCTACATGGGCGAAGAGTGGCTGTATGTAGGCATTTGTACATTCGCGGACCCTACTCCCGTGACATTTGCGACTTCCTCGTTGTTGGTTGCTTTGCCTCCATTCTTTTTCCCCGTCTTTATTCTATACTCGGTTCGTTTCTTCGTTCTTCGCCCGCGTCGTATATAATACAGGTCTTTTCTTTTTTACTAACGCGGAAGCTTCTGCCCGGGCGCACACGCGTGACCCTTACCTTCGGCGGATGACAGGCATGCATGCAGAGCGTGTGGGCCAGGCGAGTTCAAAACCGGTGACCCCGTCCTTTGTGTGATTGACGCAAGCCGTGGGAAAGTGGCGCCGCCGAGGTTTCTTCGGGAAACAACCAGTTGCGGATGCTTTCGAATAGACTTGACGCGGAAAACAAATCGAAACAAAAGGATGCAGAGTTTGGTCGGAATATGAGCTCGTTTATGAGGCACCGTAAAACCAAGCTGTGACGCCGATACTCACTTGAGAGGAAGAAAGAAAGGGAGACAGTTCTTTATTGAAGAACAGAATATTTACTTGTCAAAAGAGTAACACAACTAAGGGCGAGGTTTTTCTTCAGTTTTTTAAGGCAAAATTAGTGTTTTGTTCGTTTCTTCATTTATCGGTCCACATCCCCAACCTTTCCCTTTCTTTCTTTCTTTCTTTCTTTCTTTCTTTCTTTCTTTCTTTCTTTCTTTCTTTCTTTCTTTCTTTCTTTCTTTCTTTCTTTCTTTCTTTCTTTCTCTCTCTGCGAAGGCGTTGGATTTCTTATCCCTGACAAGGCAACACTTGAGGCACCAGAGTTCTACCCGCCATAGCACGTCTTATATTGTAGCGCTGACCCGAGGCTATCATGCCCTGGAGGCAATAATCAGAAGTTACGAGTGTTCTCAATCGCATGTGACCTCGTGTGACCCATGAAAGTCGTTGTACATGGGAATTCGTCAGCGTCAGAATGGGCTCAGTGTTTAGACAACTCCAGCTGTCGCATACAGTGGAGACACATTCCTTTGCGTATGTCTGGTACTTTATCGAAAAGCATGATTTACAAAACAAACAAAAAGCTCATAGTAGTTCACTGGCTAAGCTACTCAGTGGAACGCTACGGAAATGAAAACTGTAACGAAGGCTACGGAATAAGACTCAGTCAGTTCAGGAAAAGAATTATTTACGTAACCTATTTACGCTCTTTACTGAACTAATATCAACTACGCCAATTATTCATTATTCACTTTAGGGTCAAGTACGTTTTGTGACGCTTTAGGAGGCATTCCGAGACGACCATTCTATTTGTGTGTGTGTGTGGGGGGGGGGGCAATGCCAAGGTGCGTTCCGCAGGACCACATGAAAGTTTTCTTCAATCAATCAATCAATCAATCAATCAATCAATCAATCAATCAATGTACATGCTGCGTAGTGACTTTTTTTCCAACGTTTAAAGAAAACCCGTGAAACGTAAAATCAAACCATGTTACTGCAGCACTCGTGTTTTACTACACTGCAGCGCTCCCAAACGTGCTCCAAGCAAAACAACCAACAAACCCAAGAGCGGGGGTAACGAACTAACTCGAACGAACGCTTTTTGTCGAAAACAAAGGAATGAGCCGGGCATCTCGCCGCCACAAATCTATCAACTGCCGATTACAGACTTTCGGGCCGATCCCTGCATGCTTCGGCCTTTAAATAGGCACTGGGTCTCGGAGAAAACGTGCAGCACAGCAAGGCACGACGCGGGAGCAAAACCGCTCCAAATACGTGAGGGGCGTGCGGAGAACGGGCGAAGGTTCACTGCTTTTTCTCACTTCGCACACTGGACGGAGATTGAAGCGTTCCATCCTCTGCGTCACGATTAGAAGAACGTGACGTTGACGTCTCAATTTGGACGCTGTGGCCATACCAGCATAGAGGAGGCGTAGGCTAAACCCACCTGTAGTGTTGTGCGTGCAGCACGACATACCAAAAGCGCTTGAAACTATGCGTTAGGCTCTAACTCTAACGCATAGTTTCAAGTGCTTCTGTTATGTCGTGCTCTAACGGTTAGAGCATCTCCGAACCTTCGTTTTCTTTTCTTTCACGACGCGAACCATTTTTTTTTTTCGGGCACGGCGGAGTTCGAAAAATATAAAAGAAGAATACTTGCGGCGTGCTTTGTAAACCATCTCCGATCAACGGGCTCTACAATCCCAGCACGTGGCGGTTCCTATTTTTAAAACAGCCACGGCACTCGTGCCTGCAGCTAAGGGTGAAGCCATCTTTCCTGCCTCTTCGGCATTATCGGAAAAACAGAAGCAATACAATAACACCAAAACAAAAAAAAACATTCCAGCGAAGGTCAGGAGGAAAGAATACACCAGGCGCGTGGCACATGAAAGCACGCGCGGCCTAATCGCGAACATCGGTGTTTTTCTGCACGAGCATCTCGAACGCCGAGAAAAGATGGATCACAACGCACGTCTTTTCGTGTACATGAGCCAGCGTTGTGAAAAGGATGTGTCTGCATGTGTCGTACCGGTCACGTTCTTTTTCTTTTTTTTCTCCCGAGAACAACCACTATGGATACGCACTATCCTGACACACGCCTTCAAGACGATGGGATGCTTTGCACCCTTTTGCACGGAATCTCGCGTATACACAAAACGCACACTACACTTCGTGACATTCGTTTCCTGGCTTCACCATGACGTGAAAGCGTGCCAAAGTGAAAGTCCGGTGTCTGCAGCATCGTCAATGTACTACGTGCTAAACATCCGGGCGTTTCCTTTTACGGTTTTCTTCCCAAACATTTGGGTGCGCGGACACGATTTCGTGGTGCGTCGTGAAAGAAATGTGCCTACCGCGCCGAGGCTGTCTCGGTTTCGTTAGCACACGAACATCCTCTTCCGTGTATGCCTAGGAATGACTGGCTCGTAAGCGAACACGCTGTCTGTAGCACCATTTTGTCATTCTCGTGGCATATATGTAGGTACATACACCACGCTCGAAGTATTGGTCCACGGGCCCGCTCACAGGTCGGGTCTCTTTTGCTTCCTGGAAAACGGGCTGAGCGAAAAAAGAGAGATGCTGCATTCCTCGTGGAACTTGCATTTCCTCGACGACGAGTGAAGAAAAGGGAAAGATGATCCCTACTTTTGATTATTGTTCTTTCCTTAGAAAGAAAGTATAAAGACAATCGCAAAAGCGGATGGACGCGAAGTAGTCGGTGACTGGATTCGGTCGCAGAAACAAACCGTCAAATGCGGACGCGCGTTAAAAAAGAATGAAAAAGGGAAAAAAATGTCAGAAGATTCAATGTAGCATCACGATTCTCATCTGTGCGCCACGTACACAGCGTTTCACATACAAGCCAACGAGACTGCAATGGCTCAAACTAAAAACTGTTGTGTGAACGGACTTGCATGAACTCAGCCAAAGCGTTACTTATGGAAAACATTTTATTGTTGTATCCTAACATCCGTGAAAAGAAGTAGCCGATACTATACAAAAGCGGAGACATACCCTACTTATCGCACAATATTTTTTCTAATTATTGAGAGGCAGACACACACACACACACAGAGAGAGAATAAAATGAGGGAAAGGCAGGGAGGTTTACCAGAAATCGAAGCATCCGGTTAGCTACCCTGCACTAAGGGAAGGGAGAATGGGGAATAAAGATGGAAAAGAAAGCGAGGAGCGAAGGTTCCGTACAGCACGTTGTAGGCGTGGACCATTGTAAATTACCTATATGAAGTACGAATTCTGCTGGTGAAAACCAGAAAGATTCGTAATGATATACGACAGAAAAATCATGGCGCTAGTGTCTATGGTAGCTACAGCGCATGGCGCTTCAACCAGCCCGTGAATGATGGGTAGTACACGGCCTGGTATAAGCTTCGTTATTTCGACTCCGTTTAGTTCCGAGTAGCCTGCGAGCCGTTTTGTCGCAAAACAAGTTTCAACGAATGCTCACCACTTTCATTTCCCGACATTACCACTTTTGGGCTCACCAATTCGAATCAGCTCACGAAGTTCACAACAATCAATTCTTTTAAAAGAAACAAACACCAAAACAACGATAAACGAAGCCACAAGCACGAAGAGCAGGCAAATCCGTGTACTACACTGTAAGGCAAATTACATCCATATAGATGTAGTATATAGTGTCTATAACTCACGGCCCTACACCGCATCAAATGGTTGTATCAAGCAGGACTACACCTATACAATGGCCATGTTTGCAAATGTCCAACTTAGGGTGTGAACATTTTTTGGGGGTGTGTTACAAGCTGCCACTCTATCGTCGCCAGCGCGAAGTCGGCGACGGAAATGACAGCAGGTTAGTTTGTTCCGTATGCAAGCAGAGACAGTGAAGAGATCAGAGACGTGAGAAAACAAAACAAACTTTACTCTAGTGATATTGCAGCACACGGGATCTAGTACAACACTTCAATACAACTAACAAAATACATCAACACTTGGTACAACAAAAATACATATAAAGAAACAATAAATCAGCTTACGAGAGAGAACTATTACAAACTACACAAACTAACAACAATAGAATGACGGAGGAGAAAGTTCGAAGATATAAACAGGTGAAGGCATGCGTGTGATGACCGGCAGCGTTGCGTCCCCGACGATCGGATGCGAGAAGTCGAAGAGAGTTCTGGCACGACTGCGATGTCGGCGGTGTTGCAACGCTGGTGGCTCCGGGAGGCTATAGTGCATGCAGGTGACTTCGAGCAGGTTGAGCTAACTCGAGGTGAAGTCCCGATGTCTACGTTGAAGACGTTAATATCGCGTCACAACTAGACGAACGGCAAAGTTTAGGTGGCCAGCCGATACAGAGCCACACTAAAAACTTCTAGATGAAATACTTGTTGATCTGTTTCTAAACCATGTTGGTCAGCGACTAGCCTGCCTAGCAGGGCAAAATCCTGCGCTTAAATCCCCCTCGTGTCCCCTCACTCTCTTCCTTGGAGACAAGAGACCTCTACATGGGTCCAATCATGCGCGTTTCATTGTTGGAAACTCCGCCCCAAAAAATATATTGACCCCACCCTTTTTTTAATTAGGAGAGGGCCCTCAACTAGCGAGAGTGACAACCTGTTGGGGTGCTGTCATACGGCTTGGCCATCAGAAGTTTTCCCGTGGGAACGGTCAGACTGTTTGGCTCTCAGACGGTGCGTCCCGTAGTCTAAACCTTGTTCGGGGTACATCGTGGCCTTCCTCGACCCTGCAGACGCCGCCGTAGGTACAAAGGATCAAACGTCGGCGGCGACGTTCGAAGAAGAACACCCCATTCTGCACTTCCCGGCTCTCTTTCATGAGCCCGCAGTTCCCGCCGGTCAGCGGGGTAGTACGGCGCCCGTTAATTGCCGTGACGCCGGGTCGCAAAGATGGCAGTCCGTGACAGGGTGTAAAAGGAAATGTACACCCAAGTGGCCTACGTGTAATTTTTATGATGACTGAGCAGCCAGAGCACCAGTGTTGTCTCTAATAAATGTTGTAGGAAACTCTACTGGATGAACTAATTACACAAACTACTGCGTGCTAGAAACAAGTACAACTAAAACTCAAGTATATCAAAGCAGTCTTAGTTCACTACCCCACTGCAAGTGTGGTCACGCCTTTCTTGAAGCATTTAATGGCGCCTTCAAGGAATAACTGAAGAGGGGGTGGGGAAAAAAAGAGAAGAAAAAGGTGAAGTATGGGCATGCGGCTGTTGATTCTTCTACTCTATACGCCATTCTTCCTCTGTTCATTTCTCTGCTTCTTCTTGATCACGCGAGCATTCACTCGGACGCTCACATCCGAGAACAGTCCGGGTACACAGTGGCGAACATACAGACACTGGCACATCCGCTTCGTAGCGCGGTGGGTCGTTTTGTTCCTGGTACTATTTATGGAAACCTTATAGGAGCAGCGGGTGCTCATCGTGCCTCCCAGACTGACGCTTCTGTATTAAGTTATGTTATACGTGCATGGGACGGAGAAGTATGTTGTACGTACTCGTCCTCCGGGAGAGATGACGCTGGCGAACGACAGCCGCAGCAGGCGATATTGTACAAGGAACAGCAGCGCACAACGCGGTTCCACGTCCGTAAAGAGCGGAAGAGATAGTTCGTGTTACGATCCTATAGAGATGGTTACGTTGGCGCAGTTCCTGCAGTTTCTTTAAAGGGGGGCGAGGTTCGTAATACAAACACTGTGGGACAGAACGAGGAAGACCTCTCGTGGAGGAAGCACGCGTGCCATCTTTCCGGCATACGAGCGTTCCGTCTTAATTATAGTCTGTAGATGAGGAACAAAGTGAGCCACAGGAAGACTGTGACGTTGTAGAACATACATTATTCGTGCTAATTCATTATTTCTTTAACTTCTATTTATTTTGGCAATTTTCGTGTCTATAGGCGTTGTGATAGCAGGGGGGGGGGGGGTAATCAGTTACAAGGTTTTTTGGAAATTAGTGTCGTCAGAGATGGCAGCGATTGTAGAGTATAGGCTGGTGGTTCCCTGTCGCGCACAGTTCTTAGCGTAAAGAAGGCAAAAGTAGCCACTAGCCATCGGAGGCAGATCGATGGGGACAACAGAGTTGTATCAATGACCGGTGCGAAATGACAGGTGTACGACGGACACTAAAAATAGCCTAATATGACCACCTTGTGGAGATAAAAAAAATTATTGTGTAAAAGGTGTCGCTGGAGTCAGCTTTTGGACAAACAGAATTGTTTTTTGTCAAGGCAGGAGTCGATGCCTTGTTGCCTTAATAATTACAAGTCTACAAGTCTACTGATCGAAACAATGGCTCCACCCCCACCCCTCCCTCCGCCCCTGTTAAACGATTTGTCTTTCTTTTCACGCTTCCATCTCCCCTTGAACTTTTCACTTACTTGAAAAAACATGCTGTGAAAAACATACGCAGACCCATGGACCAGAAGCACCATCACCGATCATGCAACTGTCATCAAAGCTCACTACACTGGTAAGGGGTACCAAGAAAGCGGCAAAATTCTGCAGAAAATAAGCAAAGAGAACTTTCTTAACGATCTGATTAGGATAATGTGGATCCCTGCTTCAGGCAGACTCACAGGAAACGAGATCGACAACGAGGGCACACGAGGACCCACACGCCGAGCCCCCGCAAAGGCAGGCTATACCCCCTGCCAGCTCCGGCAGCAGCACGTCATGAGATGCTCACGGAGGCCACGGCTGAAAATACGAGAGACGCTTGTTTGCGTGGCGCTCGATTGTTTGCCTTAATTCGCAATATAGTAATTCAACTGCAGAATTTTCAGGTTTGCTATACTTACTTGAGCCTTCGTCTCATTAACAGCGTTCTCGCAGTTCAGATCAGTGAGCGGCGGCAACCTTCCGTCCGAGTGCAGCGTAGTAAAGAACAGATGATGACGTAAGTTTCCACGCCCGCACTTTCCGTGCACTGGCGTGGGCAGAGCAAGACAAACTTTTCTTTGGCGTATTTTACAGCTTTAAAAAAAGGGAAAAAAAACGGAACTGTCGACAATAATGTCGGTCCTTGAGAGCCACGCAGTATTATCATATGCTAGAGCTTCTTCACCTTCCCTTCAGCTAAAGGAACACTAAAGCGAAACAATGGATTGCTTTGTACTGATAAAGTTTTTTTTTAAAGAGGTGTAATGTCATTATTCTTACCATCATAGACTCATTACTAGATGAGAAAATCAGGGCAAAAGTACCATTCTGGAACTTCGCGCCGAAATATGCGTGCCGCTGCAGTAGAAAATGAGTGAACCTAGTACACTATCTATCTATCTATCTATCTATCTATCTATCTATCTATCTATCTATCTATCTATCTATCTATCTATCTATCTATCTATCTATCTATCTATCTATCTATCTATCTATCTATCTATCTATCCTATCTATCTATCTGTCTGTCTATCTGTCTGTCTATCTATCTATCTATCTATCTATCTATCTATCTATCTATCTATCTATCTATCTATCTATCTATCTATCTATCTATCTATCTATCTATCTATCCATCTATCTATCTATCTATCTATCTATCTATCTATCTATCTATCTATCTATCTATCTATCTATCTGTCTGTCTGTCTGTCTGTCTGTCTGTCTGTCTGTCTGTCTGTCTGTCTGTCTGTCTATCTATCTATCTATCTATCTATCTATCTATCTATCTATCTATCTATCTATCTATCTATCTATCTATCTATCTATCTATATATCTATCTATCTATCTATCTATCTATCTAATTTGCGATGACTGCCCCTTACCCAGTGCAACCAGCACCTGAAGCCTGAAAGATACGGCTGCGCTCACTTCAAGCACTTTTACAAGTGGACTCGGTGGCGCAATGGTAGCGCGTCTGACTCCAGATCAGAAGGTTGCGTGTTCGAATCACGTCCGGGTCAGAGTAAATTTTTACATTTTTTTAGTGGTCATCTTATTTGTTCAAAGAAGCATCTTACTCACCAACTTGGATTCGTCACACAGCTTTGGTAGACGAAAACAGCCACTCCCATCATGCGGGAAAACTGTGGTAGTGGGTGCGAAGCCTACCGACATTAATTAAGGCGAAAACCTTGAGTGCCTCATCAAACGCAACCATTAACCACCATGTCAGCCAGTCCGACAAAAATTTTTTTATGGGGGGAGGGCACCATCTTGATTTCGGTAGGGGGCCCGGATGGTCATTTTTCGCTCTCTATGCCACTGTGAAAGACATTTTGGAGGGGGGGGGGGCACATGCTCGGTGTGCCACTCCCTGGCTACGCCCCTGGTGTCGGCGGCTTTCAGCATCCCGCTTCGGTGGCGTCGACACGAGTGATGCAAAACATTACCATCATCACATGATAACGTCTCTATATGACTGCATCACAAGACCCCGTCGCCTAATCTCTGGGGCGCCGATTTTGGAGGCAGTGCAAAACCAGGCGCATAAGTCGTGCGGAGGAGGGCGGTATATGAATAATGCATCGACTGGAAAGAAAAAAAAAATATGACTGTCGCTTTCCGGTCGTATTAGGCAAATGTGAAGGAACCCTTTGGGTTTTTATCAGGACAACGCATTCTGTTTCACAGGAAATGGTATAGCGATGCAGGTCCAGCCTTTTTTAAGAACTCACGTGGTCATAATGTGGTCATGTTTGCACAGTGTACCTTCACGCGTACTGTTCAAGTGAACAGCTCGCTTTGCTGCACGCTTTTTGGTTCGACTGACATCCACTTGCATCCAGTCATCTCCAATAGAAGATTTCAAGACAGTTTTACCTAGATCATCCGTGTACTCCCCTTTGAGAGAGAGAAAAAAAAAAAGAGACGTACTTCTCATGGTTCTAAAGCACTCCAAAACTTCTTCAGGTTATGTTCGAATGATCCCAGCATAATTTCCGGGACACTGTACTCAAGAAACGCTCCCTATGTACGCTTGTTCGCCGTTTATGCCCGTTAACCGATAAACGACAACATCTCCTTTCTACACGTTCAAAAAAAAAAGTCCATAACGACGTGAATGGTATAGTTTTGAAAGCACGAGCTAAGTTTAGCCGATACATAACAGAATTGAAATCCCACGAAGCAACGAAACACGAAATTATGATTGAGTTGGGAGATGCCTAAAGGAGGTGCTCGAAATTTTGAGGTTGAAGTGGGTCGAAACGATGCAAGTGAGCTCCTCCGCGAGCACATTTGGCTTTGGAGTTGCCTCTTATACATAACCTAACGGTCGATTACCCTTGTATAGTATATTTAACTGGATAATTCAAAGGCACTGGGCGTGGAGGTAACGAAACGAACCATCAAACCCGCACATGCGACGTAGAGTATAACACACAATGATTTGACCGCATCGGGTATAAAAAGAAGCAAAACTCTCCGCCTGGCTCATCCAAGCTATATATAAACATACGCAACGTAACCTCGCAAATGGCCGCGTGATCGAACCTTGCAGAACAACTGCAGCTGTTTGGGTAATATTGCCAGAGGTACAGACATCCTCATGACCGCGTCGCTTCGTCCCGGGATAATAATAGTAAATAAAGCAATGTAGAAGAATAAAAGGTGATGAATAGGTAGCGCGCCTGACCTTTTACAGGTCACTCGTCTGTGTATACCTGCGCGAGATCCATTACTTCAGACTGGGTACACATGCATACACTCCTGCGTGGTCAGTGGGACGCTGTACAGTGACATTCCAATTCGCTTCTGCATCTGACGCCGCGGTTATACAATACAGGTCGCGTCCACTGCACGCCTGTGTTGTGGTGCGCAATTTAGCAATGGTGTGTGGCATGGTGGGCGCCCAGACACAACGTATACGGTAGGGTCGTCGCCACGAATGTTTCATGGACGTGCACATCACAGCAATACTAACGTTCGAGACGCTTGAGGCCTGGCTTTCTCAATTCATTCGCTTTCTTTCTTTCTTTCTTTCTTTCTTTCTTTCTTTCTTTCTTTCTTTCTTTCTTTCTTTCTTTCTTTCTTTCTTTCTTTCTTTCTTTCTTTCTTTCGTTCTTTCTTTCTTTCTTTCTTTCTTTCTTTCTTTTCTCTTTCTTTCTTTCTTTCTTTCTTTCTTCAAACTTTAGGTGACAGCACAGTTGAGAGCATTGCATGTCATGTGCTATAACAGCGTATGCATATTCGAGTACGCCGCATGAGGGCTTGCTTGCTAACACATTCATAAAACGTCACGCTGGACGACGCAATCGATGATCAATGCAATATCATTCGAATGAAGACCGTGAAGCGATTCTCGCGGCTTGCTTTCTTTGTAGAGGTCGGGACGTGTACGCTTGCCAATTTCGTGGAGTTTGTGCGCATATTATAAGGCGGCTTTGTATATACAGGTAACATTGTCACTTTCGTTCCTGTCTTTTTATTTTTTTTTCCAATAGAACCAGTCGGATCATTAATACTCTTGAACAGTTCATGAACGGAAGTGGCTCCTCACTTGTCATTTCTGAGTGTTAGATTTCCCAGAATCGATTACACGAGACAATGCGCGCGCATCTACAGTTTCTTTTTTTTTTTTTTGCGGAGTAAAAGTACAGTAGAGAGAAGCACATAGACCATTCATTATGAGATGCCGCAATTTGCTCTCGAGTCTAAGCCGCGGAGCGTCATATACATTCCACGGTTTTTCAACAGCGAATGGTACGCTTGCTGGCTTCCCGGGCTGTTATTACGGACTACCACACTCAGCCATGTTCACGCATCTGATTGGTCCGGGAGGCTCTCTATAGTGTGCCGGAAATGCCGCCATTAATGAAGTTGACAATGTGGCGCAATTAGACAGTGTCCAGAATAACGCCCCAGGTGTACCGCATTCGCTAGCTCACCCACTACCTGCCCTCGCCAGCACGCACTTGTGTTGGCTGTGGTGATGTCTAAAATACAATGAGTAATGATGCTTTAATGATGACCAATTTTGGCTATTTCCAGCTAATATCTGCTAGATTATTGCTATATAATGGTTCATATTGGCTATAGTTAGAGTTAGCTATGACTAATGTGTCTAAATAGTGGCCAACGTCAGCTGATGTCCCCTAAGCGGGGTTAAATATAATTGCTATTAGATCGCTAATGGGATTGGTAATGTGTGCTATAGTTCGGGTGAAACGATGACCGATATCGGCTAGCGCTGACTTGTGAGAGAAGAAAAGAAACGAATAGGTGAGGCGAACGTTAGGTTGATAGGTGAAACTATTAATAATATTAATATGAAAATAGGTGAGGCTAATGTTACGTCAGGGGTGCCGCAAGGGTCGGTGCTTGGTTCTTTGCTCTTTTTGATTTTTGTTAATGACATCACTCATAATAATGGTTCTTCTGTACGCACGTTTACAGTGAATCCGCAATGCGAGCACCGAAAAAAAAAAAAACACCGGCAGAATATGTAGCCCAATTCGGCTACGTTTCTTACCGAAAAGGCGTTTGAACGACTTACGCAATGGAAACAAGCGAACATCTAACCCGCAACCCATTGTTTATGGATATTTCTCATGCTCCGCAAACCGCGATCGCGGTGTATCGCGGAAAGAGCATCGCACAGAGAAACCGAAGACGCTCCGCATCACTGTAAACACCGTCGCGGCTTGCGACGATTTGAAAACGCATGCAAACGTGCAACATATATGCTGCCGTATACGTAAACACGCACGCATTATACGTGCCGTTTCCTTACGTCACGTTATGCGGCGGCCCCTCATCTTTCGAGTCGGACTACCGAATTCACGTAGCGCACGAGGCCGCCTATGCGTAAGCCACACTCGAGTTCCAAGTCGCACACCGCGAATCTCTCACGGCTGGCCGGCGTGTGCGCCGTACGGCGCCACGTGATTTTCACTCACGCTATAAACTACACGCCTATGTGAGCCGAAACAACGCCGAGCTGATGAAGAAGAAGTATACAACAGGGAAGTTTACGTAATTTGCTCACAGCACTAGGGATGGACGCGGGAGAGTGTGAGGGGTCAGCGCTCCGTGACGGAGGCTCAAGACGTATACCATGGCGTTCGCTCATCGCTACGTCGCACGAACGCGAGCGCACGGCGCTGGAATAGAGGGGAGAAGTTGCCGACCCATGGCGGCCGTGGTTCTACTTTCCCGCCGCCGCGCGTGCTGTCACTCAGAAGAGGTAGGGGTGAATGTGCGGAAAGCATGTTGCTTACACAGCCGAAGCGAGGCTCACGATGAGGGAGCTGTCAGCGTCGTTCATACGTCGCGTCGTGGTGTACGCGTGTGGCTTACCGCTTTCGTTATCGGCATGATGAGAGTGTCGATTGAGAAAATGAGAGCGAAACGTGCCGCTGGCATTTATGCATTTATAGCTCAGGCCCATTAGCAAGATGGTTACGGCGGCGCTGGTTTTATATACGCAGGTGCAAGGTATTCTGTTTCTTGCGGCTATGTCGGGTTTGTTGAGCAACGTTTGTGCATAAGTTACCGCCTCACGTGAAGACGTCGATTGGAGATCCCGCAAGTGACTCGCTTTCGTGCGTGGCTGGACGGCTATGCAGCGCAGATGCCTGCGGAGTGCATTATGAGCGAGGAACCCGAATCGAAGACAAACTGGTGTTTCAGTGTTGTAAAAGATTACTGCGTTAAAATCATACAGCGACAACTAACACACTTGAATGTAACAGCCAAACTTACGGGATTACAACTGCCGTTTAAAAAAAATAACATTGCGAGTGTAAAAGAACATTTTGATTTTTTTAATGGAAGTGAGCAATTGCAGGTATTGTTATAACGAACGGTACTCAATAAACAAAACGTCTGTGGCGCATTCTTAATTTCACGTCAGCATGGAATCACAAACCCGAGTTTATTCGTAGCGCGAGCGTCACAAGCCGGGCGTACCGTTGTCCTTGTTTTGGTCACGATCGCAGCCTCCGATGCAACACTTACTGGAGACGACCTGTCGTGGTGAAACTAGATAGGTGAACTCTTTATGACGGTATCGGCATCCTCACTTGTTCTTTTGGTTGTATATATAGCAGAACCCTTCAAAAGTTTATCATATTTTTTAGTTTTTGTGTGTTTCAGATTACAGTCAAATTAAGCTAGGCATCACGTGCACTCTCGAATACGTGACTCTTCTGTACATCATTCAGATGTATGGCCATTACGATGTACGATCATGCCTAAGGCTTTCTTCTAAAAAAAATAAGCTACAAAATCTGATCGAGAGGCGTACTCGTGACCTGAAGAAAGAGCTGCATGAGTTTGTTTTACGAATTAAATAACCATTACATGTGATCACATGGCTTCACAGAAACACATGTGTATGTGACGTTTGAAGAGATGGTTCGTAGAGGCCGAGAAGGAAGAAGTGAGAATAGGAATAAACATGGCGTATGTGCCAGGCCGCGTCTTCCATTCATCATAGCGTCACATGAGTCGACAGGATGAAGACCTGGCAGCCACTTCATCAACCGGCCATCCTCATCGAACACCTCAGCAAGACGCAGTGACCGAACGTAGACCACACAAGTGCATCCCAACTCTACACCCTGACCAGCATCATGACATCACGATCAGCTGCCCTTGACTTCCCCAAGTACACCGGATCAGTGGACGACGGACCCGTACAAGACTGGTTCAACCTATTCGAGCTCCACGCCGCCGCTGCATCCTGGTCTGAACGGGAGATGGTCATCAACTTTACCGACTACGTCTCCGGTGAGGCTTTCGAATTCTACCTCACCCATATATTTCAAAATGACGAGTCATGGGAAAAGATTAAAGAAGAAATGACCATCCGATTTCAAGAATACAATGACAGCTGTGAAGAAGACTTGCTTTTAATCAACCATCAACACGCAATCGCACTCAGTTGTCAATTTCCGAAATTAACAAATGAGTGCGTTTGCGTGTTGATGGTTGCTTGTGACAAGCAGTCTTAAGGCTTACGAACGCCCAGCATGAATCGACCACTGCCACAACACAAAGTGAAACATGAGTCCACTGACAGACGACCATGCGTATTTCGGGAAAAACTCAACCATCCAGCGCGCCTCCTTTCTGCACAAAAGTCGGCATTTCCAAAGTCATCGCACCAACATGTGACACGAGACGTTGCTCACCCTACTGATTTCATGCTTCGTCTCGCATACATAGTCCACCACCTGGTTTTCTACGACGCAGCTCTTCAAAGGCTCCTAACGGTCACTATTCGTGTCATAAGGACGCCTTGTTTATGGTAGACCAGCTGACGCATGCGGAAAATACCGAACAACGCCATGACGGCTCGAAGAGTGAAAATCAGTCTTCACACATTGGATCAGCATACTTTCCATCTCGCACACTTGGCCCTCCTCCTGGTTTTCCATCGCTTGACTCTTTCGTCGCTCACAACGCTCACCCCACGCCTCACACGCCCACTATATACGGTCGGGATAGAGCTGCCGAACTCGGAGGCTACTCCGCCATGCCCTGCGGCTTCTATCCAGATTCATTCGTCAGAGAAGCTCAGCTCGTTGGTTGCATGGAAAGACGGGCATTCAGAATTGAAATCTGACCAAACCACGCCTGTTGCGGTGTCACCCGTCAGTGCGCAGCCACCTGAAAATCCAAACATAGAAGGCTCGGAAGCACCAACTCTCACAGGGTGTCCGGTTCCAGAAGCCCCCATAATGAACGGTGTCACAGGTGCCAGTGATATTCCTCCAGTCAAGTCCATTCTGCTAGCTTCACTGCACGAAAAACGTTGCAACAGCTACAATCTGAGCACTACGTCAAGTTGCCAAGAAAAACATTGCCTTTTTTCAGAAGGGCTCCCACCTCAGAATTTTTAGCAACACCAGCAAGGTCAGAACAAGAAAATCAACCAGGTTGAGAGACATGCTATCCGACATGGACAACCACAGTCATCGAAAGACCGCTCGCAGCTCAAGGAAAGTCATTTGCAAGAGACTCAGGTTAAGCGTCGACAAATTCAAGAAGTCTCCCTCGAGACAAAGAACACATCAGACTCGAGACATTTTCCGGAAAAGAAACATCACACAACTTTTCTCCAGCGGAGATCAAGACGGAGCCAGATATCCAAACATCGCCCACGATCCGATCAACGGATTCAACGCCACAGAAAACTACGAAAGAGACTGAACGTTATCATTTGTACAACGCACGAACATAGACATAATTCCTTGAACTTCAGTTCTTGTACACGCAGGCTGCAAGCACTGATTCTGTCTCAGCCGCGACACAGAAGGCAGCACGTACGACAGAGAATTCGGCGCCTACGACATTCGACCTTCAAGTGCTACGAGGACTTCCAATCTTGTTCGTTCATCGCAGCTGCTTAAGTCATGTCATGGTCAGTACAGTTTTACAAGACGTGGTTACCTTCTGCAGACCGCCACAGCCAGCCTCGCCCACCAGAACTCCCCCATTTACCGGACTGCTGCACTCTATTTTGAAGTTTTGCGAGTTTACGGAACACCACTGGGCCATGAAACCAATCGTGCATTTTGACATTTGTGACTTCTCAACCTCTCCTTGTTTATTTTTCTTGTTCGTAATCCATGCCTTCTTTCGGGGGGAGGGGGAATCATGTGACGTATGAAACGATGGTTGGTAGAGGCTGAGAAGGAAGAAGTGAGAATAGGAATAAACATGGCGTATGAGCCAGGCCACGTCTCCCATTCATCATAGCGTCACATGTATATGTGGTCCTACACATTTAGCCTGATGTAACGCTCTTTTGTTCAGTGAAACTTCCCGATAAATAAAACACATACATTTATGAGTTGATACCATTCCTTGGTTGAGCAGGACCCACACCAATCCCAGCCACCTGTACCACCTATGGCCCCAGCTGCACCCTTCACCTGGTTGCCCAAACGGGATGATGTGGCACATGAGGTTTGGGAGTACGAATGAATACAAACAGACAGGAGGAAGACAAGAGCAAGACCCTCTGAAGCTGGGTGCCCCGCTGAGCAGTGACAAGCCACCTTCCTCAGCGAGGCTGCCCTTGAATACCAGCAGTCGGCCGTCCAGCGGGCCAGTGCCATCGCCAAGGATTTCGGATGATGTTCCTTGAGCGATGGATCCCTGGTTGCCCAACCCCAGGCACCAGCGGTGATAACCGCTTTATTTTCAACTCAACTTCACCCGCCATGGTAGTTTAGCGGCCATAGTTGCTCGACTGCTGACCCAAATGTTGCGAGATCGAATCGCGCGGCGGTAACATTTTCGACGTAGGCGGGAATGCTCGAGGCCCATGTACTTAGATTTAGCTAAGTGCGCGTTGAAGAACCCCATGTGGGCGAAATTTTCGGAGCCCTCAGCTACTACGGCGCCCTCAAAGTATCATGGTTTCGGGACGTTCAACCCCAACAGTTATTGCCAACTCAACTATGCTTGTTTGTTTGTTTACCAAGCTGGAATGACATATTCACATCAGGAATCGGCAAATAGTCGTATGGAATCAGCCCAAACACACGCATCAGTGGATTGTCCTTTAAAGCTTGTTTCAAATACGCAAAAAAAAACACCACAAACAACAAAGAAACATGTATGTATTCTATGGCATGCCAGAACGGATATATAGAGTCGTCCACTCCACTGTACGTCCTGTTCTAAATCGTCCGTTTCTTTCCTTAAACGACCGGGATCACTCTCACATATCATACATCAGCTGAAACGGGCAATACTTCGACTTCACATTAGGCGCAAAAGCGTGCAACTAGTCTGTCTGGACGCGCTCACGAAAGTATGGTGTACTACGCCCCTTTTCGGCAGGCGGGAACGCTACGCGCATACGTACACGCACGCAATGTATAGGATAAGGTGCCCGCCCGAACGACTACACGGCGTGCAGGCGCGCTTCCTCAATCGGGGTATATAGCCCCGCGAAGGCACTACTTAGAACACCATTAGGCGGGCGGGCGGGCTTGGCCAGTGACGATACAGCGGCCACGGCACTGTGCACACCACCGACGCCCCAACTCTTGCTGGCTGCCGATATGAGCAAGCACGAAGAAAAGCGAGAGAAAAGGAACCCGAAACGGCTTGCAGGCTGGTCAGTGGGCCTGCGCAACGCAAGTATGGGTGGCGGTGGGTTAGCGCAGCAACTGGTAACATCCAGCGCCACGAACGCGGTTCTGCTTCTTCGGGAACGTTGAGTATTCGGGTTGGACAAAGCATGCGATGAGCAAGAGCAGCGGTGGTGATCGATGGGGACTGATATCGAGTACGAAAGAACAAAGCACGTTACCTGTGCTGAGATTGTTCAAAACAAAGACAAAAAAAGGGGCAGAAAGAAAAGAAGACGAAGAAGGAAGATGGACGTCTTTCTTACGCTGATGTACTTTCACACGTTCAGTGGATTCACTTCTGAAGAAGCGGAGATGGTGTGATGTGTGGTTGTCGGCGTGGCTGATGCTGGCGCTGCCGGGAATTCAGGAGGATGATGTACCGAGCTGACCCTTGTTTGCCAAATTATCGCGGCGCGATCTCACTAGGGGCTTCGAGCAGCGAGAGAGCTGTTCGCATTTCGGGGTCAAGAGGTTTATCTGAGCTGCGAGATCTCCGCTGGGCGCGCGGCTTCGCGCAACTTTCCTTTGTCTCTTTCGTTATTTCATTCTTGTTATTGGACATTTTCCTTCTCTTTCTTCTGGCAGTTAATGGTAGTTTTCTTCATAACACAGGCGAATACTGCGCGCATACTCATGGTTAGGAGGTATGCTCTATGGAGGAATGGATTAACGTATATGTGTAGTTGTTGGAGTCGGGTGAATGAACCGTTGTTATGCCAGCTGTACGCGTCATGTAATCAGACTCCACATCTTTTTCCTGTTGCGTATTCCTCAAAGTTTCACGCTATATTGGGGTTGATGATCGTTATTGCTTGACTTTAGTAGTAGTAGTAGTAGTAGTAGTAGTAGTAGTAGTAGTAGTAGTGTGATTGTAGTAGCAGTATAGCTATCGAATGCAGCAGTAGCAGTTGTACTAGCAGTATAGTTGGTGTGTAGTAGTAGTAGCAGTAGTAGTGAGTAGTAGTAGTAGTAGTAGTAGTAGTAGTAGTAGTAGTAGTAGTACTAGTAGCGTGATTGTAGTAGCAGTATAGCTATAGAATGCAGCAGTAGCAGTTGTAGTAGCAGTATAGTTGGTGTGTAGTAGTAGTAGCAGTAGTAGTAGTAGTAGTAGTTTTAAGAGTAGTAGTAGTAGTTATAGCAGCATCATGTACTTGCAGTAGTAGTAGTAGTAGTATGTCGCAGTAGGGGAAGTGTAATAGTAGTGGCAGTTTAGTTAGTGTGTCTTTGTAGTATAAGCAGTAGTTCTCCTTCGTACGGCAACGGCTCTTCTAGTCGTATGGTGATGCCTTTGATGAACTGGCTTTCTTTAACAAGATGAAATTGACTACTACTGCGTCACCGACGCCATCGCGAAGAATAAGTCGTTGAACAGGTAAACAAAGATGAGTTGACATTATACGTATGGATATAATAGCATTCCTTTTCTACCGAAATCTGCAGACGGTTGTTAGCCGATGCGACAGGTGTTTACTCTAAACTCATTGCATCACTTCAAGGGTAACAATGACTGATGCCTTAATTTACAATATAGGAGAAGAAATTTCTATCTATATACATTTTAGCAATAGCCAGTCTCCAAGCGACATCGGCATTTTTCCAAAACACAGTCGCGCGCACGCAAATGTGCAGGCAGAGTTATAAGTGCCAAAGAAGGGCCGACAGAGCTGATTTAGCGGTTCCTTTCCCTGTTTTCCCGAGTCTTGTGCCACTGCAAAACGCTAACTTTTGTTTTCTCCATGACTGTTATGTGGACATGTGAATTTCACAGTAGTCATTGGTATGGGTGTCGTCGGCAGTTGGCCTTTAGGGGAGCACCCGTGTTGGACGGTGGCTTGGGAGGGGGAGGTAGCTACGGGGTGAGGGCTGGCGGGGCTTGAGGGGTAAAAGTGCCCCCTTTTGACCCCCTTCTGACACCGTTCACTGCATCTAGTGCGGATGTTGCGACCTCTCTTTACCCCAAACAACCTCCTTCGTCATTTCGTTTAGGTTTAATTTTAACGATCGACCGCTACAAGTTCAACCACTCTTTTCTCCTTTATACCCATCAACTCGAACCAACAACGCGTTATTACGATATCGAAACACGCACATACACGTCATCGGCGATCCGCCGCGCCTGTCACGAGTTCTGAACTTCGACCTCCAGAACAACCACCGCCCACAGGCAGCGACATACTTTGACCCCTCCAGGCTACAGCATTCCTCGCGCTGCAAACGAGGACACGAAGACGTTGACAGCGACGTGCAATCCTTCGCGTAGCCAGGCGTTGTTTACACCCAACCTGGGTCCAAGAAAACGCGCGTACACCCATTCAAGCTCAACAGTCTTGTATGTATACTCAGAATGCTCCGTAACCGCCTGCTCAGCAGCGTGCTCTTTCACTCACTTCACACACGCGGTTATGACAAGCCATAACGCAGGCGCGCCTCTTGGCAAGCCTTCCTCTGCGCATTGCACATCACTCGTCTAATGATCCCGTCCAGTCAGCCGCGCCACACAAATAAGCCTCGGCCACGTTGGCTTCGGCGCGGCGAATAGTTTCCCGATGCAGATGCGGCGGCATGCATCACGCTGTCTCGCTTGCCGTTCGCGTCTCCTACTCGCGCGTCGAATAGCTTCCCGATGCAGATGCGGCGGCATACATCGCGTTCATCACGCAGTCTCGCTTGCCGTTCTCGCGTGTGCAAAGCCCCACTCGCTCACTCTCTCCGACGCGGGCCGCGGTTATGCAGTGGCCGGCAAGCAGCGACCTAGAATCCTTACGCGGTGGCAGGTTGCGAAGAGTGTGTTCGTTGTGCGGACGACTGCAGCAGCGGCAACGTGTCGGTTCGCAGGCCCCTTCTACATAACGCGGCTGCGAACGCGTATTACCTGTCAGGGCACATGCACGTGGCCGCCACAGGTCCCTTTCTTTCTCCTGCGTGGACGTTATCTCTGCAGGGGGTATTGCACTGACGTCGTCGGGGCCGTCACACTCTTTGGCATACCGTGAGCGCCGTGAAACGCCGAATGCTGTACCGCGATACGACTGATCTACGGAAGCGCAGTATACGAGCTGCTATCTCATCTGTTGTTACGGAGGTGAAGTGAAAGAAGTTCAGGAGCTGGGGAAGCTGACTTGAGTGTGAGTGCACTGCCCAGCCATCTTTACTATTTCTACAGTTTTGTCTCTGTGAATACATCTTTCATATACACAAACAACCCAGTTACAGTACCCCATCCCCCACATAACATGTAGAGTAGCCAACTGAGCCGAAGCTTGGTTAACCTTCGCTGCCTTTCCTTTTCGTCTCTCTCTCTCTCTCCTCTCTTTCTGCGAAGATTGTGATGAAATGACGAGCGTTGATATCTTAATCATGAAACAGTGCCACCGAGTAAGACAGTGTCACTGACAAACAAGCGAAAAAGTAATATTTCCTGTGTTCCTGGGTGATTATGTCTTATTCAATGGCATGGTTTCGTAATTATAAATCCCTATATCAACTCGCCAAAATGTCAATCTATACTCAACGTTGGTGTCACACTGGAATATTCGATTGTTGAACACATATAGCAGGACTGCGTGAAAACACAATGAACTTTGCTCTTCCCTTTTATCACTCGTTTTCTTTGTTTGTATTTTTTCGTGCGGCTCTGCTATATGTGTTCAGCAATGTACCAACTAGTTCAAACAAGAGCTTTACTGCAACATAGTTCGCTGCCCATCCTCGCAACACATTACGTGACCATCTAAGGTTCGTTTTCCTCTCTCTCTCTCTCTCTCTCCCTCTCTCTCTCTCTCTCTTAGTTTAAAATCTTGAATTTCGGCAATTCATGTTTGTTCCCCGGTCAGCCCTGCTTCCTTCCCGTATCTCAATGTGCCACCTGCCACTATCCTTTAAAATTCCTTAATTATAATATCTGTAACTTTACGTGCCAAAACCACAATATGATTATGCGGCACGCCGTAAAGGAGGGCTCCGCAAATTTCGACAATGTAGCTTCAGCGTGCACTGACATGGCACAGTACAGTGGCCTCTATAGCATTTCGCCTACATCGAAACACGACCGCCCTGGCTGGAATCGAACCCGCTACCTTCGGGTCAGCAGACGTATATAGTCCTTAACTTTTTTCTGGGGTTTCTCCAAGTATCTTGAAAGGCGTGCCGTCTCGCATATAGAGGTAATAATAAGAATGCGGCTTTCTAAGATACACCCCCAAAAGCCACGTATTTGTTACTATAGTTTGTAGCTTTCGTATTTAGTTCTAGTTCGCCAGGGGAAGTAAACCATTCGCATTCATTTTCAGGTGACATTTTTTTTTTTCTGCTATATACAGTTCACACCATGATTTCTGCTGGCGACGTCACCCAAGGCAGTAAAGAAAAAGGGACTAACCATACATTCACCTGTTATGAAGCGTGTCTGCACGCAAGCGGAAGCGTTTTATTCACGAGGGTGTTAAGGAGAGCTGTTGGCCAACTGTCAAACCGGGAAGCGGCCAGCGTACTGGAAGTGATGTGAAAGGAGCTGGTTTTCACGTAATCGGCTTCGACGGCGCTGCTTGTATACGTGTACACCCGGTAATAACCGTCTGCTTCGTCGGTGAGAACTGAACGACAAAAGAGAACGTTGTACAGTCGGTATAGCGTGGCCCCTTTCGCGTATATACCCACGGGAATTCGGTCCTGAGAATCCCTCCTGTGTGACCCGGACTTGGTCTGACATTCCATTTTCACCGCTATTCCTTCGCGCTCTTTAGCTTGTGTTTTTTTTTTTTGCGATTCGTTTCTGGGCGTGACAGATTCGAAGTTACGTACCATATATACATTCGCAAGACACGCGACGTGGTTCCATAAGTGACCGCATCCGTGAGAAAGCGAAGTGTACCGGTATGTTGCCACTATACAAAGTTGGTCTCGTTTGGAATCAGTTATAAGTACGGCACGCACGAAGGTACGAACGGACAATGAATGCACAAGTTGTGTGTAGTACGTTGACGGGTGGGAGGCACGTAAAGAAAAAAAAAAAATCTGCTCGTCCTGATTCACAAATTCTGAATGGTGGTTCATCAAAGATGCTATTTCAATGGCATGTCATTCACTTTCGTGACCGTATACCTATAGGTGCAGCGGGATAGCACACAACGTTTTTTTTTTTTCGTTATCGAAATCCAGATAAAGACACCATGTGCCCTTTTACTAATTTACAAAGGAGACGAGCAGGCATTACAACGCTGGCAGTGAAGCACACTTGATATCGAACCGCATCTAAACCTAACCTTACTTATGTGGTTATTTAATTATGTGGTTATGAAAGGAAAAAGAAGAGAAAAGTGAGCCCACTAACTATCTGCATTTGGTGCGACACCACCTAAACAGTTGCTCACAAGGGATGGGGGTAAGAAGGGATTAAAAGGATAGGACTAAATGGTGTATATATATATATATATATATATATATATATATATATATATATATATATATATATATATATATTATATATATATATATATATATATATATATATATATATATATATATATATATATATATATATATTATATATATATATATATATATATATATATATATATAGAGAGAGAGAGAGAGAGAGAGAGAGAGAAATATGCGCAGGGACAGCGAGCGACGACGGAAGTAAAGAGAAGATAGGAAAGATGAAACAGTCGCAGGAGTCCGAGGTTGGGGCACCACTGGTGAGAGCTCTTGTCGGCAACAGGAGATGGCGTAGGGCTAATCCAGTCGGCCAGAGCTACGCTGTCGTCGTCGGGGACCGGCGTCAGGAGTTGGCGTAGGACCAACCCAGTCGGCCATACCTCCACTGTCGTCGGAGATCGCGAGGGCACAACCGGTCGGCACGGAATCCAGCGAGCAAGTTAAAATCTAACCTAGGCCCAACCTAATTAAAGGCCCGTGTATACTAAAATTTAGGTGCACGTTAAAGAACCCCAGGTGCTCAAAATTGCAGGAGCCCTCTACTACGGATGGCGTATCTGATAACAAAATCGTGGTTTCGGGACGTTGAACGCCAGATAATATTATTACCTCAAACCCATGCATATAATTATATTGAGATCACCAATACTATGCAACGTTAACACACAACTACAGCTAATGTGGAAGCAGAAGCACGCATTTAAATGTGAAATAAAAACCCCAAAGAAAACAAAGTGTGCAGTATGGAAACCCACCATGCATGGTATCGGGTAAGGTGTAGCGCTGCTAAGCGCGAGAGCGTAGGATCGTTTCTCACTCATTATGGCCTCATGTCGATATGGGAAAAATACAAGAAGACTCGTGTACGTCGAGTTAGATACGCATTGAAAAAATCTAAAGTAACCCGGAGTGCCCAACGGTGCTCGCCTCATGGTCACATATAGTAGCTTCGACGCGTAGTATCTTCGAAGACAGAACAGAAACACTACAGTGAGAAGCGATTTTGGCATATTGGTGAAGCCTTCAGTTCACAGTCCCGAAAACAGAACTCTTACCGCGACACTACGCTCGGTAAGCGGAAAAAAAAAGCGCTAAAAGAAAATGCTGGTGGAGACGCCAGCTTCAGATTTCAGCACGAGACATCATGACGTCATAAATAATAAATGTGTCTACTGGGTCCTACGTAGCGCCTAATCGATAAAAATGAAAGACATTGCCATCTGCGGGAGCTACAGACCTCGCATACGCGAGGTTTCAGAAAACGTCGTCAAGTCAATTTCGTTCAAAATACGCAAAAAATACATTTCAAGAATTCTGATGTCTCGTGCGCAGATTTCGGCACGAAATTTAAAAATGAAACTTAAAACTTCATTTTCTCCACTAATAAGGAACTTATGATAGTGGAACATGTGTCATTAGAGTTATCAGAGTGCAGTTTGTCGATCAAACCAAGTCATCATTTCTCTTTAGTGCCCGTTTAAGGAGCTACTCTAAACGTGCCTTCTATTTCATGAAGATTTACAGATGCAGAGAGTATTAGCAACGATCGAAGGATGTAAAATTAAGTAATAACAATGCGAAAGCTACAGAATATACTTCATGGTCGCCTGCAACAAACCAACTTAACTGTCCCTTCGTTAGTAGCTAATTTAACGGAAAGTATCAGTATTAATCACCGTTCCGGAATACTGTAGGGACTTAAAACACTGTAAAAATAGACAAAAATCATAGAGTTACAACCAAGAGAACGTTGTCACATAGGAATTAAAGAAAAAACTGGAGAAATTCTCACCGTATAAGTGGGAATTGCCTAAACCGCAGCGGGCGTGAGCCGTTTAGGAGATTAATGCATCAGGAAAACCGTTTGACGACGCCACCTGTAAACGTGCGCGTCGGTCGAGTTCGTACTCCAGCTTTCGCCGGGCGGGCAAATTGCTGGCCGACTGACATCGATCAAGTTGCTACGATTAGGCGCCCGCCTCCCATCTCGTTGCACCCAGGTCATTAAGGCAGTGCGTCGCGCCGCTTAAGAGTAAGCAATTGGGCCGAATACTTATGCGAGAGAAGCAGCCATCTACGCATCCGTACAGCCGGAGGCGTAGGTGTAGCTCGTAGGAAGCGACTGCGCTGAAAAATTGCGCAGACGATTTCTTTGTGGTCGTTGAAGAAGTATACTGCACGTAAACCTGAGAAATTGTTGTTTTTTTTTACTCTTGCAATAAGAAGCTAACGGGCCACTTAATATAACGGCTTAAAACCTTGTTTACTATTCTCGCTTACTTATTTTTTTCTTTTTTTTTTTTTGAGGGCGCTACGGTGAATTATTTGGAGACGTCGCTACACAGCACCCAGTCACAGCTCTGTCTTCGGAGAACCCAAAGATAGGCTGGACACACCGAGGTTCGTTGGCAACACAGCTTGCCACGTGAGCACGCAAAACGGTGACGCGCTCGCTACACGCAACGCACGCAATATTGAGTATACGTAAGCATCGCATTGGCATTTGCTGGAGAGAGCACACGCGTCGCTTTTACGCCAATGACCTGTGATGACCTGTGAATGCGATGAATCATCGAACTTGTCTTGGCTTAGGTCACTGCGAAGATCACCGAGGCTTAGCTATTGACGAATGGTGCATAGTTTCCAAATTAGTATCTTCACTCGACAGTGATTGAAGATTGTCATTTTTGCACCCCCGCGATGTTGAATAGCTGTGCTAAGAGCATTTCTATGACACACACACACTCACACACACACACACACACACACACACACACACACACGCGCACACACACACACACACACACACACACACACACACACACACACACACACACACACACCTGACGCATACGAGCACTTGCACTGATTACCAAGGGGGGCATTTAACCTACCTGTTTTGTTGCAGTTTGAACAATATTAAACGTAATAAGACACGTGCGCATTTCTAGCTCTGCAAACTAACAATAAACAAGCAAAACGAGACAACGATTTGCGATGCAGGGTACTATGCGGGGAATACACGCAAATGCATCATTAAGCAACCTCCGTAACCTCGCATCATTGCTGAGATAAAGAAAAAAGGAATTCGCAGCACTCTTTATATACTTTCTCTTTCGCCATCACCGCGACATAGCCTCTATAAGCTTGCTTTCAGCAGTGAAAATCTACCCCATTACGTTTATTCTTTTTTTTTTTTTTGAACGCATTGCGCTACCCATCTCGCAAGCCCCAGTTAAGGAAAGAAATAAAAAGTTTTCCCCGATGAGTTCAATTCCTTTTCTTTGCTTGTGTACTTTCTTACCCCAGAAACTTTTGCTATAGGAGGGCGCTTCCCAAAGAGCGAGTGACCTTTGCACGGCCATGGCGAGCGATGTCGCAGCCGAAGTCACCATCTCTCTCTTTCAAGGGCAATGCTTTTCGCTGCGTTTAGCTCCGCTTTTTGCCGGTTCTTCGCGACTGCGCTTGGCCATCTACTAGGTCATCTGACTTTCCCGCCGTACGCCGCCGTCGCACCGCAGATGTTTATATTGTCACACGAGAATTCTTTCTTTTCCTCCATTACACTTTTGGCTATAGCTGGTGCGGGCTCAAGGGCTTTTCTCCGTCTTCCATATTTGTCCCCGATGGGTGCTTCGACGTACTACAGTATAAGGTAACGAGTGAAACGTCCAGTTGCCCTTCCTGTGTACAGTGAATAATAATAATAATAATAATAATAATAATAATAATAATAATAATAATAATAATAATAATAATAATAATAATAAGAAGAAGAAGAAGAAGAAGAAGAAGAAGAAGAAGAAGAAGAAGAAGAAGAAGAAGAAGAAGAAGAAGAAGAAGAAGAAGAAGAAGAAGAAGAAGAAGAAGAAGAAGAAGAAGAAGAAGAAGAAGAAGCTCATAGGGTCCCTCATGCAGACGTCTGAGATGACTCTATGGCAAAAGTCATCTTCCTTTACTCTTTAGTAATCCTCCACCACCCACAACGAAAGCTTTCTGCAGCTAACGTAATATTGCGTTGCCCCCTAGATCGGAGTCATTTCAAACATTTCTGCACCTCACCTGCTTTTGCCCTGCCTCCGTGATCACCCCATGTTTCACCAAGTGATCACGTCATGTGATGACATCGTGATGACTTTACGGTGTCGTCATCACGTGATCATTTTCTTATATAATGCGTATGGACATCGAAAGTCAATTTTCGCTTTCGATAAGGTATGGCTAAAGCTTTCGCCTTATACTAGGCTCATACCTGAGTACCAGTATAATAGGCTCATATTTGAGTACACTACGCAACAAAGAGATTATGTTGGTGTTCTAATGGGAAGTGTGCTCTTAACTAACTACTACGAGCAATGGCGTAGAAAGAGGTGGGGTGAAGGGCTCTGAAGCTTCCGAGGTTGCCGGTTCGGCACCAGTACACGGTGGCTGTGTCGAGACGGAGGCTCTTATATCACCGCTCTTTGGGCGCGTTTCAAGAACACGTGGTTACACCAGTTGTGGAACATTACACATTTGTAGAATGCGAAGTCAATCATCCCAGCAACCTGTCTCAGTGGCGTCAACACTATATCCACGCAACGGTTTTCTTCACCAGGCCAATCCCACGTCTGTGGAACCTATAGAACACCAGTGGCGTGTGGCATAGAAAAACTTTATGTAGGTCCGTCTGGGTGTCAACGAGCACGTAGTGGGCCGCTCTAACGTCAGGACAGATAGGCCTATAGACTCTCCGCCACGTCGTGGGCCCGTTAGACTGCCTATAGTTGTGTCCATAAATCCATGCTCAGGGCGTAGTCATAATTTTTATTTGTTGCTTTTTTTTGGGGGGGGGGGAGGAGTATAGTGACAACCATACTTTATGAATGTTCGTCGTGTGTTTGTATGCGTGCGTGTTATACGTAAAAACAAAATTGAATATTTTCGTGGAGTAGGGTGACCCCCCCCCCCCTCCCACAGGCTACGCCCCTGTAAGGCGCGCATAGTCACCAACATAAATTTGACCCGTTACTTCGCATCATCGATATTTTGGCCTTTTGTCAATCTGGATGGGTACATTGTAATACTTCTTGGGGTTTCGCGTCCCTGAACCGGGTCAGCCTTCAAGCACCATAACTATATACTGGGCATTGAAATCGACATCGAGGCCACCCACTCTCTATATTGGTATTCAACTCTTCGAGTACCAATGAAACGACCACTTGAGCCTAAAAAAACTTGTAAATGACAGACAGAAAAGGAATTATCAAGTGCTCATTTACCGGGGAAGGGGGGGGGGGTGGAGACCCTCAAAGTTGAGGCTAGTTCGTTGGCGGCGTTCGCCGTAGCCGAGCACACGTAACTTACCCACTATACGCCATGACGATGGCGATGACGCTGATGACGATGGCGATCAGGGGCAACGACTGGCTTGTGCAGTCGATGACGTCTCGAGATTCTCTACGATGAATTGTGTATCACTCGAAGCAACCAACAATCACCAGGGGAACGTGCACAGGCCTCGTCTTTGTCAACTTCATTCTAGATGGAATACCACAAAGCAGTAATAGTGAAGACGAAATCAAATTCACAACTCAACACAGCATACCATTTATGACCAGTAAGTATCGTATATAACTGTACGCCGCTTAGTCGCTCATTCACATGCGTGAGTAGTCAACGTGACGGGTGATTTACGGCAACACCGAACGATCCTACTGCTTCCCCCACTCATCATCATCCACTTCAGGAGTATGCCTTGTTCTTTTTTCCCCCTTAAACCCAACATTACTGAAAACTAACAGACAATCCATCCGACGTAAGCAAAGGGGACGCTACTTCAAGTAAGTGTTATATAAGTAAGAAGAAAGTCAAGTGGACGAAAAGATAACTTTTCCGCTGACAAACCACGAAGCCTGCGACCTTCGAACATTGCGTCTAATGCTCTAACAATTGAGCTGACACGCATGGCGGCCGTCCTCCCGTCTACATTACCGGGTATTTGTGTTCGTGAAAACCTGGGAGTGTTAATCAGCATCGCTCGTAGACTTGACCGCTAGTGTCGAGTACTTTTTTTTCTGGCTGCCGGCATTTTTATTATTGCTGTATTTACAGGTTTCACATCGCTGGTGTTCGCAAGCTCATGTTGTCACTACAGTAGTGGTGAGCGAAACTGGATGCAACGGAGAAAAACAGAAGTGCTCAGTGACCAAAATTTTGCCCCTTTCCTTTCATTCGCGATTCACGGATACAACCTTTTACGGCAGAAGCTGTTATGGCATCACAAGCGTCGCGTGCGATGTAGTTGTCCGACGCCGCCGCCTGTGTCCGTAGCCACCATCGCACGAAATAAGTAAAAAAAAAAGTCAGGTCTGCGCGGAAGGCGCAGCACAGTCAGAGCGAAAGCCAGAAGACCGGCCTTTCATAGTTTTTTCAAAACACTCATTGGGTAACTACTATAAGCACGCTTGCTTGATGCCCACTAGGGCATTAATAATAAATATTTTGGGGTAGTAGGCCTGCATTCGCTATGCTATTTTTTCGTCATTCTTCTGAGAAGCATCGTATCCGCTAAAGACTTGCAAGGATTTTTGTGCCCATCGTCTACGCAGTGGCTGACGACGATGAGGAATTATGGCTGAAGTGGGTATGTGCCACAGTTAATAGGGAAACAAGAACAAGCTTTTGTGATGGTTTGGAGCATTGGACGGCCCATTCGTTACGCTATTCGCATTGTGCGACGACTGGTTGTTCTTTCGCTGTTGTAAAATGATTTATAAGTCGTATTAACGTGATTGCTTTCCCGACATCAAGCCTGCCTGAGGAAAGTTTGACAAGTCGCAAGCACCGGCGTAGCTCAGTGGCTTTAAAATTCCTTGAGAGCTGTCAGGAGTTCCACCCTCGACAACCACTCAGGAACAGACTCCCGTGTTTTCGCAAGTTCCACGAATTTCGCCATGCACTCTCGAAAGTACATTCTTGCGGGTCGCGCATCTGAATCACAGTGAAATCCTTCCTTACGAGCCCGTCATGAAAAGTGGAGGCCTGTTAGCACTATTAAGTCAAAAGGCAAACCATCCTCATTTTCAATCGGCAGAAATCTGATACCGTATGGGTCTAGTGGGAATTCCTTTTTGATTGTCCTCTGCAATACACCCCCCCACCCCCAAAAGAAATACACTCTCTCCTACAGCAATGCAAATACGTGGTCAATAGCTTCTGGCTTCTTACAAATGAGACAGTCTGACCCCCAATGTAGAAAGGCACTCCGCTCTTCTAGAAATACCTTGGCGTGCAAAGTACTGGTGTGAAGCCTAAAAAAAGAAGGTCTTTGTGGCAGGAGCCACTTGCATTATTTTAACCCTTTTTAACACGTCCTGCCATCGACCTCCACTGTGTTGGACATTGGAAGATGTCAGTGGTAGATTACTGGGCGGGCACCCAGCGGACCCGGTTTTGAGCCCCACTGTGCCATTGGTGCTAGGTCATGCCTGCCCTAAGGCAACTTTGACAACAAGTTTTAAGCACCGGCGTTACTCAGTGGTAGAATATTGGGCTGGCACGCAGCGGACCCGGGTTCAAGCCCCACTGAGTCATTGGTGCAAAATTTTTCTTTCTGATTTCGCGCGATGTGGTTACGGACACTGGCGGCGGTGGTGGCGGACAACAACTGCGCATGACCCGAAACGTGATCTCATAACAGATTTCGCTGTAAAAAGAATTAAGTGAGTTAGAACGCCAATGACACGATGGGCTTCGAACCAGCGTCTCCTGCGTGCCAACCCAGTGTTCTGCCACTGAGCAACGTTGGTGCTTGAAACGCAGTTGCAAACTGACCCTAGGCACACTTGATGCCTGGAAAGGAATCGCGTTAGTAAGAGTAATACAGCGTTTTAGAATCGCCAACGAACAACCAGACGCCAATCACTGCGAATTGCGTAACGAGTAGATGGTCAACCGCTCCAACCCATTAATAAAGCTTCAGGCATAATTATTCACAGTCGTTAGTCTCAGCATAAAAAAATTACATAATATTTCTTGTTAATCTCTAGCGGTTATCTCGCTTCTCCGAATAATGACGAAGTATGGCACAATGAATTAGTTTGGTGTCTGGTCTGTGCTGTTCTGCTCAAGGTTTTCAGCCGTACTCGTTTTGGGGGTTGTGGCCAAAGTTTGCGTGTTTGCAGCCCAATTTCATTTTTATAGTGTTTTTATAGCGCTATTGTCGATCAGTGAGTGCTTTTTGCGCTTGTAAGTTCAGGCATGCCATTTTCCTCACCCGGACCAGGGGCTTTCCTCTGGTCCACTCCTCTTTCACCGCAGGAGACCCCTGTGGACCTGTTCTTGCGCAATGGTATATCTGCAGTTCCTGTGGCCCTGGTCCCAACAAATGAGGGTACCATACGGATGAAGAATCCGAAAGTAATTCAAGCTGAGCTGCGAGCAGCCACAGCTCATTTCCAGAGTATCTCGGAGGTCCGGCAGTTTGGCAAGGGTGGTATCCTCTGTTTGTCGTCAGACCAGCTTTGTGTACAAGACCTCCTGAAGTGTTCTGTGTTTGCCTCCAACCCGGTGAGCGCATTCATCCCTTATCACTTAGCATGCGTGAAAGGGTTTGTGCGAGGCGAAGACATTAGTTTGACTCCATCGGAGGTATTGGAGATGCTTGCAGCGGCTGGTGCAATCTCTGTTCATAGGTGTAGCCGTGTTGTTGATAAGACCAAAGTCTCTACGGAGTCGGTGATTGTGACATTCACTGGATCGAGGCGACCAATGTAAATCAAGGCGTGTTCCCTTATCTATTGAGTTGAACCGCTCTCACCTCGACCACTGCAGTGCGTTGAATGCTGGCGTTATGGCCACACGGTGAAAGGCTGTGGGTCCGCTCTTAGATGCCAGATGTGCGGGGAGCCTCAGAACGCAAATGAATGTCAGAGCAAAGAGAAAAAAATGTTGCCTTTGCAATGAAGCGCACAGTGCGGATAATTCATATTGCTCTGCCAAGGCTCGAGAAATTCAATTTCTCGAAATCGTAGATCGCAGACGCTGCTCCCGAAAAGAGGCCTTAGCGGAAATTCAGGCTAGAAGTCGGGGTTATGCAGGGGAGCAGCCCGTCATACCACGTTATCGGATGCATCTTTGTCTAAATCTATAGCGGAAGTGGTCGAAAGAACAATGGAAAAGACTACGGAGCACCTTGCTGCAAACATTTGTGAGACTATCTCAAATTTTGAAATGGCCCACTTATTTGGAACGCCGGCGAATCATTTAATTTCTCAGACTGCAGAGCTTCCACGACCAATTAATGAAGTAGAAATTGCAACCACGCCGTCTGGCCTTGTCCAGACAGGACCTCTGTAGATGACAACGAGAACCAAAGGAATGATGTAAATGATGAAAACTGGGGAGTCTGATATGGAGTTGGACTCTAGATCACTAAAACGCACTAGGTCTCCTCTATCGAAAGAATTCGCACCAAAGCATGCGAAAAACAAAAAAAAAATGCCTGAAAGACAAAACAAGCCTCTCAAAGATAGATTTATTAAAAGAAACTATTCTGGATAAGGCAGTCGCAGAGGCAATTTTTTCAGAAGAATAGGGTCAATTAAGATTCTCCTTTGGAATTGCACATCAATTCACTCTTCAACAACTGATGTAGTATATTTGTGTTCAAAATACACCCCAGATATAATTGCATTGCAAGAGACATGAATCTCCGTAGATAAATCGTTTCATCTAATCAGTTATCATTCGTTTGGGCTAGACCGCACGTCCAGAGGTGGGGGACTAGCATTTTTCATCTCTAACAGAATAAGTTTAAAGGCGAAAATCTCGTACAAGTATATGTCCCCAGAATGTGAAATTTTGACGATAGACGTCACATTACCCGGTGGCCAACCTTTCTCCGTAGTTAATGTGTACTTTCCGAACGGTGTAAAAGACATTAGGCGACTGGATATGGCAGTCGGATCATGGTGTAAGGAGAAAATTGTAGTCGGCGATTTTAACTCTCATCACACGTGTTGGGGTTTCAAAACAGATCAGTGTGGTAAGCTTCTCTGGGAGTGGGCAACAGATAATAATCTATCGTGCTTACACATCAGAACCCCCACATTTATTCGTGATCGATGTCGAAAAGCCTTAGATTTAAGTTTCATAAGCTCGAGTATTTCAAGCTCGTCCTGGGCAGCGCTGGACTATGCCACAAGTAGTGATCATTTTCCTATAAGCTTTGAAATTTCTTGCCCGAGAACCCCTCCTCGTCCTCAGGTCAGAGTCTTTGTGAACTACAAAAAATTTGGAGATAACCTAACATTATCTTTATCGACTTCCTCCGACGAGAGTAATAATTGCAAAGCGATGAAGTTGAACGCAATTATTAAAAGAGCCTATAAACGAGCTGAATTTACTGTCAAGTCGGCCGAAAGGGCTCCCTCTAGTCTTTGGTGGAATGAAGATTGCACACGAGATCACCGCCGTCGCCAGGCAGCTTGGAAGCAGCTAATTCACAATCAATCTCCTAAAAACTGGTCTGATTATAAATTTATAGCAGCTAATTTTAAACGCACAGTCGCTAAAGCAAAAGAGGAATATGATCGTAGACGTTACGACTTCCTTTCAAAACCGAAAAATAAGAAAGCACTGTTTCGATACATGAGAAGAAGGAAGATCCTGCCATCACCAGTAAATTCGGAATATGAACTTCTATCATCCGAGCAAATGACTAAAGCTCAGGATTCATTCGCTAAAGGCTTCGAGAGTAGATTTACATCAACTGTACATACCAGATGGCAGATTTGTACAAACCAGGCTGATTTTGAGGAAGTTTCAATGTCGGAACTATTCTACGTGATAAGGCAGTTATCCCTTTCAGCCCCGGGCCCGGATGTAATTACAGTACCTATGATCCAAATATTATTTAAAACATCTCCCTGTGAAATTCTTAATGTTATAAATTATTCTCTAAAGCATGCATGGATTCCTTATGATTGGAAAATAGCGAAGATTATTCCAATGCCTAAGAAACAGGCATCAGGATTCAACATAGAAAATATAAGACCTATATCCTTAACTTTTAACATGGTCGAACTCATAGAGAGGGTTCTGCATGGCAGGATCACTAGTTCGATAGAAGGCAAGTCGATACTGAAACCTCAACAAATTGTCTTTAGATTCGATTGTTCAATCTGGTGTGCCCATGCAGACTTGGAAAGCTGAATAAAGCTTGCTAAAAGAATAGACAATACGCGGCACTAGTGACTCTTGACATTGCAAAAGCCTATGATAGCGTTGAACATTCGATTTTGCTGAATACACTGACGACTTCAAACTTCCCACAGTTGATGACGGCGTGGTTAGCAGAGTTTTTGACCTCAAGGGAATTTTATTGTGTCAAGGATGGATGCTCGTCATCTAGATACAAACAGAATCGTGGAGTTCCGCAAGGAGCAGTTCTTTCACCTCTTCTATTTAATATACTGATGAGTTCCATACTGAACTGCCAGGATATCTGTGTCTATGTATATGCTGATGATATAGCCTTCTTTTCTGCTGACAATAATATTTATGCTCTGCAGCAAAAATTACAAATATACTTGAACATGCTAGAAAGATGGCTGCAGTCAATTTCAATGGGTTTAAATGTAAGAAAGAGCGCTCTCTTGGCGTTTCCCATAGCTGATTCCGTTTCAATCGACATTGTATATAATCAGGAACCCATTCCGCAAGTAGACTCCCTTAAATATTTGGGTGTTCTGTACAATGAAAAAACTTAACTGGAGTCCACATATAGAGTTCATTACGGCTAAAGCTCAACGGTGACCCAGATTTGTTCTTTCTCGCTCACTGGCCTCGTTTTCACACACCGCAGATAATCTATGTGCAAAAGAAACTGACAAGTATAAATGGCAACATTAGTGACGCAACTGCATCTGATATCTCAAACCATATTCTTAATATGGAATATGATGAGATCTTTCCTCCACAATCTAAATTTCAATGCTGCAAATTCTTAGAGAACAGGCTAGCAGATTTCCTACAGCATACGCAGACATGTAACATAATAGCCACAGATGCTTCCGTCAATGAGGGAAGGGCAGGCGTAGGAATAGTCTCCCAATCACTTGGCTGGTCATTTGCTGTGAGGCTACCCGATTTCACTCCTGTTTTTGAGGTGGAGCTAATGGCAGTCATCATGGCACTGCGAAAACTTCCGCGGAATGAGAACAGAGCAATAATATTTACTGATTCGCTATCGGTATGCACAGCTCTTACAACTTCTCATACCTCTCGTGTCATCACGACGTTACGATCTTTAGTTCCGTCTCAGCTGAAGTACCTAAAATTAGTATAGGTACCAGGTCACTGTGGGTTAACATTAAATGAAATGGCCGACGCCTTAGCCCGCTCATCGCTAGATCTCCCAATAATTCAGGTTCTCCGGGTGGTAGAATACTTCGCCGCAATCAGGTTTAGAAGATCAGCTATCCACACAGATAGGATGGAAGCAATAACCACGTGGACGGAATACAATCACCTAAAATATCCATGGAAATCGCAGTGGAGCCATTCTCGACAATCAGAAGTGATGATCACCAGATTTCGATGTCATGTCCCCCTATTAAACTTTTATGGGTACAGAGCTGGTCTGAAGATATCACCCCACTGCCAGTTCTGCGAATAACTGGAACACATCGCACATTTCTTTTTGACATGTGCAAGATATTCTCGTATCAGAACTCGATTTCTAATTACTCCTTTTACAAAAATAGGCTTGACCTTATCGGAGCAAAATATTTTAAGCTTCGGTGCCTGAGGCTTTGGATACTGCCACAGAGATGCCATGTGTAATTTCATTATAAATACTCGACGAGTGCCATTTTAACCTGGTATTACTTGTAGTTAAATTGAATATTTTTTTGTATATTTGCCATCTTATTTTTTTATTTTTGGTTTTAAATTTCATAGCTTACCTAAAATTACATTTACCAGTCTCTACGTTGCATTCTTGGCCAATCCCCCAAAGTGGGTACGTGCCATGTATCTAGGATAGCAAAGCAAAGCAAAAAATGCCTCCCCACTATACACAGAAATGATAACGAATAATGGTGCAGTGGGTACCCTGGAAGTGCGCTTGCAGCAGTTACCCTAAGAATGTTTAAAAAAAGGCCATGGAAGGCTGCTCTTCGAGCTTTCGCTGCGACTGTGCTGCGCGTTACACGCAGGCTTGGCGTTTTTTTCATTATACCCTCACTTGCCTTTCCGACAAGTACGAACGAAAGTAAACGGCAAGTTGGACGTCAAGCTGGATGGCAAAGTACGTACGTACCATATATTTATCCTCGCGATATATTCATCGCTATTCCTCGACATCATGAACAAGACAAAAAGGCCCATCGTCACGGTAGCGCTAGTAATAATATATGGTAGCTAATCCAAAATTACAGATGCGCGCTTGCGCGCAAACCCAACCAACCGTGTCACTAGTCACGCATAGTAAGGTCTGCTTGTGCGTGTGACCAAGACAGAAAAAGAAAGAAATCTCTCACGTCTTCGAGTTGAGGCACACGCATACAATATGCACTTCCTCATTGGCTATTGTGCTATTGTCAAAGACATCGTAATGTAAAAGAGGGAAGCAAAAGCTAAAGACGGAACGGTGGGGCACGGCGGCGTCCGTGCTGATTACAAGGCGCTCTGGTCTCTACCTACCACGCCCACGAAATTTATTGCAACGCCTCAAGTACATATCGGAATGCACCGCGGACCAATTTCTCCACAATAACAGCGAGGATCGGACATTTGCGTGAATCTCGATAAAGACGGTAACGAGCAATAACGCACGTTCTTTGGTATAAAGGCTCGCCTCCGAAGTGTCCTACATTGAAGAGAATCTCGTGAGAAAAACAACGCGGCTGCCTCATTTGCCATAGTCTGTAATGGAGAGACCACACTTCTTGCGAGGCTGTGTCGTTCGCCGTTACTGCCCCTGCACGTGAAAGTCTCCATAAGGCTTACGCGTTTCCCTTATAAGACTACGATGTGCACACAAATCCACCGTTAACGGGGAGAGTGGCGTGCGAGGCACGTCCGCATTTTGCTCTCTTCCAAAAGCATGGTAGCTCAAATTTTGATGACACTATACTCGAGGTTGACAATTCGGCTCTTTCTTGAAAGACTGGTGCCGTGCATTATTAATATATAAACATCAATTCGCTGTTGGAGGACCAGAAATAGGAAAGCAGTTCATTCGAGTATTCCCTTTAACAGTAAACCACCCTGTACATAACTAATCATCGACAATATGAACAATGAGTAAAACGCAATTAAATGCCAACTTGCAAAAGCACGGCCGTGCTCACCGAAATTCGCAGCAAATCTGCCGAATTCCGTTTTACCTATACCTATTAGCTCTCGCTATCTCTATTAAATAATATGAAATATGTTGCGTGTTTCGGTCCCGAAACCATGGTATAATTAAGAGAAGGGCTGTAGAGGAGGACTCCGAAAATTTACAAACTCTGGTATTCTTTAACGTGCACATAATACTAAGCCTTCACGGGCCTCCAGACTTTTGCCTCCACCAAAGCGCGATACTCTTTAGCGACTGTACGTCAGGGAGTAAAACCGGAAGCTATTCGTAGCATATGTTTCTAAAGAGCGAAATGTTCGATTCATATGCGAACGTAAACGGCCTTTACAACAGTGATGCTCTAAATCTGTCTAATCTCGAATCCACGTACTTGCCCCTGCCTGGCCAAGCCGGTGCCGTATAGCGAGGCCTAAATCTTCTTCGCCACGTTAGACGGTATTCTTCGGCAGCGGGGCTTCGTTGCAAGCGTATAGGCTGCTGAGTCTCTAAATATAAAAAGGGTGTGTGTGCACGCTCGACTTAGGAAGTCCAGAAACTTTCTCGCGCCCCGACGTTATACAGGAGCGACTCAGAGAGAGAGAGAGAATAAACTTTATTGGGTTCCAGCATGCGGGATTCCCTCCGGCCGCGCAGGGCGTGGGGTTCACCCTATCTCACGTTACACTAGAAGTCCTAATGTCACGCGGGCCTAGACCTCAAGGCCTTCGTGCCCCGTCGCCGCTCGGGTTACTGAGGGTGTCCCCCTTTCGCCTTTGCAGCGCCAGTGCGACCTCGAGCTGCCGGACGGCCCTTCGCTGGTCTTCTGGGTCCTTAGACCCCACACGCTGTTCTACTTGCGGCGGTAACACCGGACCGTCCGCGCTGTCTGCGTCACATCCCCAGAGTATGTGAGCCAGGGTGGCTCTCGCGCTCGCGCACACACTGCACATTTCACTCACGTAGAGTTCGGGGCACACGTGTCGCGCTAGCGATGGGGTCAGCACAGTCTCGGTTTGGAGCTGGCGCAACCTCACCGCCTCCCACCGGGTAAGATCCCTGTGCGGAGGCGGGAAGCCACGCCGTTGCTCCCTGTACCACGCGAGGATGTCGCCGTAATCGAGCAGCTGCTCCTCGCCTTCTTCTTTGGTCGTCGTCGTGTCTTCGGAGGCGGGCGCGGCCGCGGTCCGGCACGTGGCGAGACCACGGGCCGCGGCATCCGCCTCCTCGTTGCGGTTCGGAGATCCTGGTATCAGGTCCCTACCCATGTGAGCCGGGAACCATTTTAGCGTCAGCCTCGACTTGGACTCGTCGCTTGCCAACGCCCTAGCAGCCGCCCCGCACACGGCTCCGCGCGAGAAGCTACGGATGGCCGTCTTGCTGTCACTGAGTATTGTCCGCACGCCCGGGGAGCGCGCCGCCAAGGCTATCGCCATCTCCTCGGCCTGGCTCGCGCTCCGCGTACGCACGCTGCATGACGTGACGATCTTGCCCGTCGTTGCGGCGACCGCCGCCGCCACGTAGGCGTCCTTGTTCTTGACTTTGGCCACGTCCACGTAGACGGCGCCCTCGTCGTTCTGATGTTGCAGCAGCAGCGCCCTGGCTCGCGCCGCTCGTCGTCCCTCGCTTTCGCCGGGACCCATGTTCTTTGGCAGCGAGTCAGAAGCGTCAAAAAGATTAGGGCCCTCGAAAGCGTAGTGCTGCAGGCATGAGCTCCTGATGACCTCGGTGGTGGCTTCTTTCAAACGAAGGCCGTAGCGAAGAACGTGCTGAATGTAGGCGGCTTCATGGTTGTAAATTGGACGGCGCGCCTTCTTTCTTGACCTTATTAACGGTAGCGACGAAAGCTGCCGTAAGCGCTGCCATTTAATAAGCGCACATAAATTGACGTTATGGTTCTAAGTAAACAGCTGTGCGTCAGCTGTATTCACAGATGTAGAGAAGGCAGGTAGACTCATTACTTGCGTGACATCTATCTATCTATCTATCTATCTATCTATCTATCTATCTATCTATCTATCTATCTATCTATCTATCTATCTATCTATCTATCTATCTATCTATCTATCTATCTATCTATCTATCTATCTATCTATCTATCTATCTATCTATCAAAACACACGCGCGCACACATGCACGCGCACGCAATCTTCCTGTGCACAAGAGATGGGCCGAGCAAACCTGAGTGCCCAATCGAACATACCGGGGTGATTTAAGGAAGCGATATAGACGCGTCAACGTAATTGTGACAGGGACGGAAGCCTTCATACATTGCATCACATCTGGACACACAATTCGTGCATGCTTGCGTGCGTATCACTATGACGAAGCGGACGGTTCGACAAAGCGGTTGTAACTGTATATACCGGGCACTCGCTATGGTAGGCAGTTGCAGCCTTGAATACAAGTTCACTTGTTGAAGTTCACTTCCTGCGATTCGACACGTACACGCTTTTATTCGTCTCTATAAGCGGGACTCGCTCGCTGGATTCCGTGCCGACCGGTTGTGCCCTCGCGATCTCCTACGTCAGCGTAGCTCTGGCCGACTGGGCTGGCCCTACGTCATCTCCTGACGCCGACCTCCGACGACAGCGTAGCTCTGACCTACTGGACTTGCCCTACGCCATCTCCTGATGCCGATGTAGCGCCCTCGTTCGGGCGGCGCGCAAACCGGAGAGCGCGCGATGGCGACAGAAGAAAATAAAGAAGGCGCTAGGCCGTGGCACGTGAAGCCACGGCTCACGTTCCGGGCTGGCATCGGTTATCGTTCAGGCGTGTCTCTCTTTCGCTCCTGTGGCATAAGCCTACAAGTGGTGACCCGGACGAAGACAATGACTGACTCGAATGCACCCTCAACCGAACAAGCCTCACGTCCGCAGGACGTCTCGGCCGTGCAACTGCGTCTCCCATCTTTCTGGCCACAGGACCCGCAAGTTTGGTTTCATCAGGTCGAGGCGCAATTCTCCCTGTACCGCATCGCCTCGGAAACGACACGCTACTACCACGTAGCCTCCGTCCTTCCTCCTGACGTTGCCAGCGAGCTCTCCGACGTCCTCTCCAACCCCTCGGACACTACGCCATATCAGCACCTTAAAACCAAGGTGCTGGAACGATTCACGCCTTCGGAACGCGTCCGCCTACAGCAGCTCCTTGCAGAGGGGGACCTTGGCGACAGGCGCCCCTCCCAACTACTGCGCCGAATGCGACAACTTCTTGGGAAACACGACGTCTCTGCCCACTCAGCGTTGCTTCGCGAGCTCTTCCTCCAACGCCTTTCTCAGCCAATCCGCCTCGTCCTCGCGGCGGCCGGCGACGTCAATCTCGACCGCCTGGCGGAGCTCGCCGATCAGGTTCATGAAGCGACCTCCCCATCTGTCAACGCTGTCTTACCACCAGCAGACACAGCGATTTCGCGCCTTGAGGCCCGCATCGACGAACTCGCCGCCTCCATTGCCGCACTCCAGAGCCCCCTGCAGGAGACTCGTTCGCCTCGTTCCGGTCGTCGAGCTCTTCCACGCACACGAGATGCTCGGAGTCCCAGCCCTCCACCCCTCTGCTGGTAACACCGGCGTTTCCGACACCGAGCCACGAAGTGTACACCCCCATGTTCGTGGCAGGGAAACGCCTGCCGGGATCACTGACGGCGGCGTGTGATCTCCCTTCTCGTCCCAGCCGCCTTTTCATGGTCACGGACCAGCTATCGGGCGCCAGGTTCCTTATAGATACGGGCGCGGAAATTAGCGTTGTGCCCCCGACTAAGGCTGATCGTTCAAAGTCACAGGGGCAAGTGCTTCGTGCTGCCAACGCCTCGTCTATAGCAACGTATGGGCTCCGATCTCTCACCCTCGACTTCGGCCTTCGCTGCATTTTCCGGTGGGTTTTCGTCATCGCAGACGTGGTTCAACCGATCATCGGCTCGGACTTCCTCTCATACTTCGATTTGGGCGTCAGCGTGCGGCGGCGCCGCCTCATAGATGGTAAGACTCGTCTCTCCATCTCGGGAATCCTGTCCGACATCGCTCCAATGGCCATCCGCATGCTGATACCTTCCTCACCGTTCGAAAAAATCTTGGCGAGTTTCCCGGAGTTAACTAAACCGTGCAACCTCACTCAGCCGCCTAAACATACAGTGACACACCACATCGTCACCCGGGGTCCACCGGCAGCCGCTCGACCACGCCGCCTGTTCGGAGACCGCCTAGCTATTGCTAAACGGGAGTTTGACCACATGCTGCAGCTCGGCATTATCCGCCCGTCGTCAAGCGCTTGGGCTTCCCCGCTGCATTTGGCGCCAAAGCGTGATCCTGGTGACTGGCGTCCTTGTGGGGACTATCGAGCGTTGAACGCAAAGACTGTCCACGACAGCTATCCTCTACCTCACATCCAGGATTTTACATCGCGCCTCGACGGCTGCACAATTTTCAGCAAAGTGGACCTTGTTAAGGCGTACCACCAGATTCCTGTCGAGCCCGCCGACATACCTAAGACCGCCATCACGACGCCCTTTGGGTTGTTTGAATACGTGCGGATGCCTTTTGGACTCCGCAATTCGGCTCAAACTTTCCAGCGGTTCATTTCTGAGGTCACACGGGGTCTTCCTACTGTGTTCGCGTACCTTGACGATGTCCTCATCGCCAGCCGCACACCTGAAGATCATGAGCACCATCTACGCGCTCTGTTCCAACGTCTTCAGCAGTACGGCCTCGTCGTGAACGCCTCTAAGTGTACTTTCGGCGCATCTGAGCTCGAGTTCTTGGGCCATCACATATCATCCAAAGGAATACGCCCTCTCCGGTCCCACGTTAAAGCAATTCAGGATTATCCTCAGCCTACAACACTGCGCAAATTACGCCAATTCCTGGGGCTTGTGAATTTTTCCAGGCGCTTCATACCACACTGTGCCGAACTGCTACGACCGCTCACCGACCTCCTTCGGTCGACCGCCGGCCCGTCCTCCGCCATTCCTTGGTCGTCAGAGGCCCAGGCCGCCTTTGCTGCTGCTAAGCAAGCGGTCGCTAACGCCGTGCTTCTCATTCATCCACGCAGCAACGCCCCTACTCGGTTGATGGTGGACGCATTCAGCGTGGCCGTCGGAGCCGTCTTACAGCAGTGCATTAACTCCGACTGGAGACCCTTGTCGTTTTACTCTCGGAAGCTACTTCCTGCTGAGACCCGCTACAGCGTCTTTGGCCGGGAATTACTAGCCATCTACGCTGCAATACAGCACTTTCGGCATTTCCTGGAAGGGTGCTCGTTTTACGTGCTGACTGACCATAAGCCACTGGCGTATGTTTTCCGCACTAACTCATCCAAGTACGTGCCCCGTGAACTCCGCCATCTGGCTTATATATCGGAGTTCACGACTGACATCCGCCACGTGAAAGGAGCTGACAACACCGCCGCAGATGCCCTTTCTCGTATAGCCGCGGTTGACTCTCCACCGCCAACCATCGACTGGGCCTCATTCTCCTCGGCACAGCAGGATGATAGAGAGCTTGCCGCTTTTCGGGAGAACCCCCGTTCTCTCCGACTACGCCTGGTGCCTCATCCATTATCATCTGAGCGCTTGTGGTGCGATGTCTCAGCTGACCTTCCCCGCCCTTTCGTTCCCGCTTCATTACGACGCACCGTTTTCCACTCCTTACACGACATCTGTCACCCTGGCATTCGGGCTACTCAACGTCTTCTCAACCAGCGATATGTCTGGCCCGGAATCAACGGTGATGTGCGCGCTTGGACGCGCATGTGCCTGCCCTGCCAGATGACAAAGGTCTCCCGTCATACTAAGACGCCGCCCCAACCTTTCCTTCCACCCGGCCGTCGTTTCGACCATGTTCATCTAGACATTGTGGGCCCTCTACCAGTGTCTCAGGGGTACCGTTATATATTGACCATGGTCGATCGCTTCACACGCTGGCCAGAGGCTGTTCCAATTCAAGATATCACAGCCGAGACAGTTGCCCGCGTTTTCATTTCTACGTGGGTATCCCGTTTTGGCTGTCCTGGCACCGTGACAACAGACCGTGGACGTCAGTTTGAGTCCTCGCTGTTTACTTGCCTTAATCGCATCCTCGGAGCCAGACATTGCCGTACCACGGCTTATCATCCCTGCGCCAACGGCATGGTGGAACGCCTTCACCGACAACTGAAGACCGCCTTGACTACCCGCCTCAATAGAGCCACCTGGGTTGATGCCTTGCCACTGGTGCTCTTAGGTTTACGAGCTGTCATCCGGGCAGACCTGCAGTGCTCAACAGCAGAGCTGGTGTATGGCACTTCTCTACGGCTTCCGGGAGACTTCTTCACGTCAACGAAGCTACCAGACCAGCCACAGCAATTCCTACAACGCCTCCTCGACTGCGTTCAAGACCTCCGGCCCACTCCACCCAGACCTTCCGAACACAAGACCATATTCGCCCACCCTGATCTGGCCACTGCAACACATGTTTTCGTGCGCCACGACGCGGTCAGACCACCTTTGACACTAGCCTACGACGGACCATTCCGCGTCCTTCACCGCACCCCCAAAACTGCCACTCTACTTCAGAACGGCCGTGAAGAGACAGTCAGCTTGGACCGACTCAAGCCGGCGTACCTGGAGACCGCCTTAGAAAGCCTCTCATCTACGACTGATCTTCCGTTGGAATACCACAAACGGCATGTCACATTCCGACTTCCAGTCTACATGGATGGATGGATGGATGGATGGATATGGCTGTACCCTTTAGATCGGGCGGTGGCTAGCGCCACCAAGCCGTAATACCTAATGAACCAAAAATTATGTTTATTTTTTTCCTTAAAAAAGAGTTTGAGGATTCGTACTTTGCAGTGAAGAGTTTAATTTTCACTCGTGCCTTGACTTTAGCCACCAATCAGATAACCTCCTTCTAGTTAAGTCTACCCGCTTAAAGTCTATTTTGCCCTCCCGGTCCCTAAACCCCAGTGCTTTGAAAAACTCTGCGCCATCATCCTGAACTATAGGGTGAAGCCCTTTACAGAACATTATCAAGTGTTCGGCAGTTTCTTCTTCCTCTCCACACGCACTGCATACTGTGTCTACCCCTTCGTATTTGGCCCGATATGTCTTGGTTCGCAGTACTCCCGTTCTGGCCTCAAACAGTAGAGAACTACCCCGAGTATTATCATAGATCCTTTCCTTGGCAATTTCCTGCTTAAACGTTCGATAGATCTCTAGTGCGGACTTCTTAATCATGCCCATTCTCCACATGTCAGTCTCCGTTTCCTTCACTTTCTTCTTAACCGATAGTTCTTTTTGGTTTGGCCACCTGCTGTTTTCTAAGTATTTACCAGTCAACTTCCTGGTTCGCTTCCTCCATTTTGTATCGACATTCTTCATGTACAAGTAGCTAAAAACCTTCCTAGCCCAACGCTCTTCCCCCATACACGGGGGGCCCTGTAGCGCCCTCGTTCGGGCGGCGCGCAAACCGGAGAGCGCGCGATGGCGACAGAAGAAAATAAAGAAGGCGCTAGGCCGTGGCACGTGAAGCCACGGCTCACGTTCCGGGCTGGCATCGGTTATCGTTCAGGCGTGTCTCTCTTTCGCTCCTGTGGCATAAGCCTACACCGACAAGAGCTCTCGCAAGTGGTGCCCCATCCTCGGACTCCTGTGACCGTGCACATGTTTCAATCTTTCATATCTCTCCTATCCCGTCGATATGTCCTCGCTCGCTGGCTCAGCGCATCTCTTTCTCTACACCTTTACTTCTATCCTTTTAATCCCTCCTCACCCCCATCTTCTGTGAGCTACTGTTGAGGTGTCGCACCCTTATGCAGACAGTTACGGGGCTCACTTTTCTCTTCATTTCCCTCTTATAGCCACATCCCTTTTTAAGCGTCAATTTTCCGCTTTACTTCTTTCTGCCTTTGTCGGATTATTAGAAAGCCGTGGTTTCGTGACTCCAGGGGCGTAGCCAATGTGGGTGAACAGTGTGGGAACAATTTTGCTTACGTTGATATACACGCACACATACAATCGCAAGCACGAACATAAACTATGGTTGTACTTGAACCCCCCCCCCCCTCCTCGAGAAAGACTCCTACGGGCGTTGTGCCTGAACTTCTGAACTAGCGCTTTCTCAAAGCATATATTTTGAGTTACGGCCTCGCTTAGTTACGTGCGACTAAATGCGGTACACGAGAGACAATCGAGGAGCATCTCTCAGTCAGCGACTCCCGAACCGCGTGCGCGCACGTGTTAGCGGACGCCGTACAACCGAGCAACGCCCCGCATTCTATTCTCAGCCAACAATCTCCTCGGCCGACCGCTCCGACGTGGCCGATCATGCATACTCACGAGCAAGCACAGATGAAGCAGAAAGCCGCGCGCGGCGCCCTGTAAAAACTCATCTCTACGTGCCACGCCATGCACTTCACCTAAAATATCGCCAGTTCACGTTCAATCGCCCGCGCTGCTTCGCAGAGAGCGAGCGGCAGACGGTATACATAGAAAGCGACTATGAACACGCATGTGCGTAAGATAAACGCGGCAAACTGTTTTACTCAGAGCCGAGGGCTCGCGAGTCTGACATACCTCGATCGTCTTCCGCTTCCTTTTACGAGGGCGTGACGCGATCGATTTTTGCACGAGTAAATTCGATCAAGCGTTTAAGCAGGCGTGTTGTTTTTCGACGAGGGGCATTCCTATAGAAATTGCGGCTGTGGGAAGGTTGGTTTGGATGCGTGTAATTGATAGCTGCCTATTTTCCGATCCTCGCTCCACGCACGACCACCTCGCTTTTGTGTGCTCAGTGATGCGTGGTCTTCATCAATGCATACCTGCGCAAGCAGGGATGCGGCGTGCGCCCAACCGTGTAATAGAGAAATTTTACCTTTCTGCGTAATCGTTCTGGTTTAGTTCTCAGCTAGACAATGCAGCGTAGGCTTTTAAAGTTGGGCCCCGTTACAAACGGCCGTGTCATGCACAATCGAGAGTACAAGATACAAATGGAATCTGCGCGTTGAGTTGCATATGAATTAATGAAACGCCGTGATGCGAGCACCTCACTCCAAGTTAAGGTCTGATAAACAGCTCGAAGATGTTACTCATTCCGCTGGATCGTTCAGGTCGTCTTTACACACTTTCCATCTATGGCAGTGATCAGTTTTCTGTGCCACCACCATTCTTTAAAATGGTGCAGAGGGTCTCGGAGCTTATTCGTCTCAGATGATTACACGAAGGCGTCTCTCTTGGTTAGGTTGTTGTCCCAGGACCCGAAGGTCACAGGTTCGATTCCGGCCACGGCGGTCGCATTTCGATGGAGGTGAAATGGTAGAGGTCCATGTACTGTGCGATGTTAGTGCACGTTATAATTAAAGAACACCGGATGGACGATTGTTGATGATGTTGATGATGATGATGATGATGATGATGATGTTGATGATGATGATGATGTTGATGATGTTGCTGTTGTTGTTGTTGATGATGATGTTGTTGTTGTTGTTGATGATGATTTTGTTGTTGATGATGTTGTTGATGATGTTGATGTTGTTGATGTTGATGTTGTTGTTGATGATGTTGATAATGTTGTTGACGATGATGATGTTGTTGATGATGTTGATGATGTTGTTGTTCTTGTTGATGATGATGATGATATTGATGTTGTCGTTGTTGATGATGTTGTTGTTGTTGTTGTTGTTGTTGTTGCTGACAACTGATATAAGCTCAGTGCCACTGATGAACTAAATTGTCTATAGAGACACGCCAGTTTGTATCACGTGCTTACACCTCATGTGGGGTCTTCAAGTGCGCAAACATAGTGATTAGCTCTAGAGCCCCTCCAGCGGCTGCACTCACCCGGAGGCACTTGAAGGCAGTCATGGTGCTAGTAGTCTCGATCGAGAAAAAAAATGAATAGCTTCTGGTATGGTGTTCCCTCCTTTTGAATTGATGTGTGTGTGTGTGTGTGTGTGTGTGTGTGTGTGTGTGTGTGTGTGTGTGTGTGTGTGTGTGTGTGTGTGTGTGTGTGTGTGTGTGTGTGTGTGTGTGTGTGTGTGTGTGTGTGTGTGTGTGTGTGTGTGTGTGTGTGTGTGTGTGTGTGTGTGTGTGTGTGTGTGTGTGTGTGTGTGTGTGTGTGTGTGTGTGTTAGTCATACTACCACTACCTCTACTACTACTGTGACCACCAACATTACTGCAGCTACAGCAACCAACACCATTATTATAACTACTACTACTACTACTACTACATAAGCGATAAATGTAGTAGTAGTAGTAGTAGCAGCGTGCTACGACAGTCATTGACAAGGAAAACAATGCAACAAAATACCAAATATTGGTTCTTAAGAATTCTTGCCGAGCAGTCTCTTAAGACCCCGCACACTGACTTGTGTGTACTCTACACAGAGCGCCAACACCGAGGCTGCGTCATTTAAAAAAAAAATACTTCGCCGATGTATACAATGTCACGCGCTAGAGGTCATATCGATGAAAGCCACTCCTTTTCCTGCCTTCTCATTATCTCCCGCTCGTTAGAACTTTCTCAATTCGCTGTCTCAGTAAGATGTAGTAGGGCCGGAGAAAGTGCATCTCGGTACCCCCCTGGGGTTTCTATAATGAGGCCGAACATGCTCGACCATCGCCTTTCACCCGCTGCGTGCGCCCCCTACACCTGTGGCCCCACGTCTCCCGGGGCATCGCCCATGTACTTTCGCTGGTCACGACGCTGTTCCGATCCCGGACCTGCAACTCCGAAGCATGTGTTTGTGTGTCCATTGCTCCAAGGGGTACTTTTCAGAGGAGAAGCTTCCCGCGTGGTGCTTCGCCAAGGCTGCAGTGGTGTGCGGAAAGAAAGAGAGAGAGAGAAAAAATGGATGCCTAATTGTTTAGGCCGTATTCTCTTCAGTTGTAGACTTAACATATCGGCACTCTAACTCCACCTTCTCCTCTCCACAGGTCGTGACTCACCTCCGGCGCTATCCAAATAAATGGTAATAGAAAATATTCAGAACAAACAAACAAAAAAAGACTATGGCAATAGGACACTACTAAGTTCAGGCCATCCAGAAGGCCAGGGAAATGGTGGACAGGATAAACACCACTGCGAGAACACGGATGGACTAGGCCACACCGCCAGAGAGCAGATTCTAAATAATGTTTGGTGCGGTCCATTGCCATGGATATAGTTGTATACAGTTGCTGTTTCTCTACCTTCGAACAGCCTCTTTTTTTTTTATCGTTTTTCCCAAAGCACTACAACTGCACCACTTAGATGTTCGACTGGCCGAGTGTTTTCCCGCAAGACCCCCTCACCTCGTTTTGTCTGCACAGGTCTTCCGTACAAAGACCACGAATATGCTTTAATTGGTTTCGGCTGAAGCCTGCACATGAAAATGTAATTTGTACCACAATCATTAGTTCGTGAGGTCAAGCCACATTCGCGATATTAGAAACACTTTACGAGATATATACAAACACGAGGATTTGTTCTAATAGTGGCAACAAAGCCGTTCGTGAGCACCATTTTGAATTTTATCCAAGTGTCTGATACTTAAACAGTTTCGCCGCAAAGGCGAAATGGAGAATGCGACAGCAACAAACTGGAATGTGATACGAAGTGCCAACACAATGGCACCAGCCTCTCTTATTTCATCGTTTCAATGAAAAAATGGCAGCATATCCACGGAGTGAATGATAGGGTGAAGCATCCGTCCGTCCATTCGTTCTTACTTCCGTCCATTCATGCGTCCATCTGTGTGACCGTCCATGCGTCCATCCGCCCGTCAGTGCGTGCGTCTGTTCATGCACCCTCACGTCCATCTGTGCGTCCGTCCCTGCGTTCGTCCATGCATCCGCCTCTGCGTCCGTCCATCCGTCCGTGCAGCCATCCGTGCGTCCGTCCATGCATC